>CAUYUJ010004710.1:0-20000 GCA_963575745.1 Prorocentrum cordatum | reverse complement strand
CCACCCAAGCCAACCTTTCGTAGCCCCATAGGGAGCTCCACCGACGGCGTCAGTGGTTGCTCTCGCATGCGTCTCCCCCGCCCAGGACAGCGCTTCGTGGCCCCATAGGGACCTCCACCGACGGCGCCAGTGGCTGCTCTCGCATGCGCTTCCCCCACCCAGGACAGCGTTTCGTGGCCTCATAGGGAGCTCCACCGACGGCGCCAGTGGCTGCTCTCGCAAGCGTCTCCCCCACCCAGGACAGCGCTTCGCGGCCCCACAGGGAGCTCCACCGAAGGCGCCAGTGGCTGCTCTCGCATGCGTCTCCCCCACCCAGGACAGCGTTTCGTGGCCCCATAGGGAGCTCATAGGGAGCTCCACCGAAGGCGCCAGTGGCTGATCTCGCATGCGTCTCCCTCACCCAGGACAGCGCTTCGTGGCCCCATAGGAAGCCCAACTGAAGGCCCGTGTGGCTGCTCTCGCATGCGTCTCCCCCACCTAGGACACTGTTGCGCGGTCGAAAGCCCAAGTGGCTGCTCTCGCATGCGTCTCCCCAACCTAGGACAGCGTTTCGTGGTCCCATAGGGAGTTCCACCGACGGCCCCAGTGGCTGCTTTCGCATGCGTCTCCCCCACCCAGGACAGCGTTTCGTGGCCCCACACGGAGCCCCACCGAAGGCGCCAGTGGCTGCTCTCGCATGCGTCTCCCTCACCCAGGACAAGGCTTCGTGGCCCCATAAAGAGCTCCACCGACGGCGCCAGTGGCGCAGTTCGCATGCGTCTCCCCCACCCAGGCCAACCTTTCGTAGCCCCATAAGGAGCTCCACCGAAGCCCCGGTGGCGCAGTTCGCATGCGTCTCCCCCACCCAGGACAGCGTTTCGTGGCCCCATATGGAGCTCCACCGAACGCCCCAGCTGCACTCGCATGCGTCTCCCCCATCCAGGACAGCGTTCCGTGGCCCCACAGGGAGCTCAACCGAAAGCCCCAGTGGCGCAGTTCGCACGCGCCTCCACCCACCCAGGGAAGCGTTTCGTGGCCACAATAGGGAGCTCAACCGAAGGCCCCAGTGGCTGCACTCACGTGCGTCTCCCCCACCCAGGACAGCATTTCGTGGCCCATGGGGAACTCCACCGATTGCGATACTCACAACGACGGCACTCACAACTGCACATGGTTGGGTCCTTCGCCAGGCTAATTTCTGGGATGTTGTCTTCCCCCCCACTTCCCACATTTTCCTACATTGCCCTAGGGATCGACGATAAATTGTGCCTGTGTGTGTTTCCCCCTCCTGAGTCCAGCAGGGCGCGAGATGAGCAGGTGAACGTCTTCTGCCTCGGCGTTTCGACATTGGGCGTAATAGACATCTGCCCCGCGCGACTGTTTGAAACAAGGTTTCATCCACGGGGAAGGAGAGGCGGCGCCCCCGCGCTTACTCCACCTGCTTGAATCAGGCGCCAAAAAACAGCAAATATCTACTCCATGGGGGGGTGCGAGGGCCCGCGCCGATCGGCAAAACTATGAAAGAGAGATCACCAGTGTTTTCCAGTTCGCTTCGTTATCGCTCTGCCTCGTTATGTTTTCGCTCCGCCCTTTGGCTGCAAAACGAGGTCAAAAACGAAAGCGGCCCACGAGATCGCAAAGAAACATCACCTGGCACGCACCGTGGCGCCCAGCGCGACGCGAGGGGCGGGGGCGCTGGCGAGCGGCGGCAGCAGGCGAGGGCCTGTCGCGGTCACGGTCACGGTCACGGTCACGGTCACGGTCACGGTCACAGTCACGGTCGCGGTCACGGTCACGGTCACGGTCACGGTCACGGCCACGGTCACGGTCACGGCCACGGCGACGGCCACGGCCACGGTCACGGTCACGGTCACGGCCACGGGCATGGGTTTTGCCGGTGCAATGGTGACGTCATCGGCGACAAAGTCGCTGGCAGCATCGGTCATGGTCTGGACCCAAAGCGCGGCGTCGCACAGCGGCGCGGAACACAACACCGCACCGCACAGCATGTCATGGCATGGCGCCTGACTCCTCGGAGGGTAAGTGGATCGTCGTGGAGAGGTCTGGGCCCGTCTGGAGCCGCGGCTCCATGTCCAGCTCCTTAGGCTCCCCGAAAAGCCTCCACAATAAGGGCTGTCGGATAGAACCCGCTGGCTCTGCTTTCAACATCGCCTGTTCGAAGCTGAAACAGGGTTCCCGCTTGATTCTGCTTCAGAACAACGACGACGCCCCCAAAGGGGGGGGGCCTTCAAAGCCCCAACAATTCAGCGAATCGGCTCCGGATGTGCTATCACGACCGATGCTCTTTTCGGAGGGCATATCTTTAGACCGTGGGCATTACTGGAAGGACCGAACACGCCGGTGCTGACGCGCGAGTTCGATGTGGAACAATTGGAGGCGCGGAAGCGGGGCCAGCCCTGCAGCGGGAGCAGCATTTTGAACAACCGAAAACAATCGGAATGGAATAACACATCAAACATATCAACTTTTCAAATCCTGTGTGAAACAACAATACGCGGACAGGGCGGGAGACTCTCTGCACAGACTAGGGGGAGAGAGGAAAGTAGTATCCATATTGTGGAATTGCGTAGCGGGAGGGGCAGAGAGGGGAGGGCGAGGGCGGGGGGACTGGAGGGAAAACGGGGGGGGCAGGGAGGGCAGGAGAGGCAGGAATGGGCGGGGGGAGAGGGGAGAGGAAGGGATTCGGAACAACATATCCACGGATAGCCGTTCAACCGCAGAGCGGCCGCTCGTCACTCTGTCCAAACATTGCTACGTCATGCTGTGGAGACATCGTCGTGGCGTCACCCCCGCCGTGACCCAGAGCTTCCGCGGCTCAAACGAGAGGCGCCCAGGCGAGGTGGGGCGAAGCACTTCCTTCGCCACGTCGTGCTCCAAGGAGTGGCTTTCGAAAGTATCCAGCGGCCTTCGGCCCATCCCGCGCCCGCGCCTTGGTTTCGGGCACAAATTCAACGGGATCCTTTTCTGGGTCTCCTCGGAGCCTGGTCGTGGCTTTTCGGGGGGGTGCGAAACTTTATTGGGCCGTTTTCGGTGCCCCCGGGGGCCCCCTTGGCTTGTTTTGCCCGACCCGACCGCGAGGGCCCGCCCACCCGACCCGACCCGACCCGCCCGTTAGGGTTCACGCGCGTCAAATGTAAACGCACCATACTTTAATGTCCCGCCCGCCCGACCCGACTCGCCCGTTAGCGTCTGCCCGAACCGACCCGACTAGCCCGTTAGGGTCCGCCCCGCCCGACCCGACCCGCCCGTTAGGGTTCGCGCGTGTCAAATGCACACGCACCATACTTTAATGTCCCGCCCGGCCGGCCCGACCCGCGCGCTAGGGTTCGCCCGACCCGACCCGACCCGCCCGTTAGGGCCCGCCCGCCCGACCCGACCCGACCCGCCCGTTAGGGTTCACGCGTGTCAAGTGTACACGCACCTACTTTAATGTCCCGCCCCCCCGCCCGACCCGACCGCGCCGTAGGGCCCGCCCGACCCGGACCCGACCCGCCCGCTATGTCCCGCCCGCCCGACCCGCCCGACCCGCCCGTTAGAGGGTTCACGCGCGCCAAGTGCAACGCACCATGTTGCTCCCTGCCCGCCCGACCCGACCCGACCTGCCCGTTAGGGTCCGGCCCGCCCGACCCGACCCGACCCGCCCGTTAGGGCTCGCGCGTGTCAAGCGCACACGCACCATACTCTAAGGCCCCGCCCGCCCGACCCGACCCGCCCGTTAGGGTCCGCCCGACCCGACCCGACCCGCCCGCTAGGCCCGACCCGACCCGACCCGCCCGTTAGGGTTCACGCGTGTCAAGTGCACACGCACCATACTTTAATGTCCCGCCCGCCCGACCCGACCCGCCCGTTAGGGTCCGCCCGACCCGACCCGACCCGCCCGTTAGGGCCCGCCCGCCCGACCCGACCCGACCCGCCCGTTAGGGTTCACGCGTGTCAAGTGCACACGCACCATACTTTAATGTCCCGCCCGCCCGACCCGCCCATCCGCCCGACCCGGCCCGACCCGCCCGTTAGGGCCCGCCCGGCCCGACCCGACCCGCCCATCATTACGGTCCGCCCGACCCGACCCGACCCGCCCGTTAGGGTTCACGCGTGTCAAGTGCACACGCACCATGCTTTAACGCCCCGCCCGCGCGACCCGACCCGCCCGTTAGGGCCCGCCCGGCCCGACCCGACCCGCCCGTAGGGTCCGCCGCCGACACGACCCGGACCCGCCCGTGAGAGTTCACGCGTGTCAAGTGCACGCGCGCCATATTTTAATGTCCCGCCGCCGACCCCAACCCCCCGTTAGGGTCCGCCCGCCCGACCCGACCCGACCCGCCCGCTAGGGTTCACGCGTGTCTAGTGTACACGCACAATACTTTAATGCCCCGCCCGCCCGACCCGACCCGCCCGTTAGGGTCCGCCCGACCCGACCCGACCCGCCCGTTAGGGTCCGCCCGCCCGACCCGACCCGACCCGCCTGCTAGGGTTCACGCGTGTCAAGTGCACACGCACCATACTTTCATGTCCCGCCCGCCCGGCCCGACCCGCCCGTTAGGGTCCGCCCGACCGACCCGACCCGCCCCCGTTCGGGTCCGCCCGCCGAACCCCCGAACCGACCCGACTAGCCCGTAGGGTTCACGCGTGTTCAAGTACACAAGCACAATATTTTAGTGTCCCGCCCGCCCGACACGACCCGCCCGTCAGGGTCCGCCCGACCCGACCCGACCCGCCCTGCCCGTTAGGCTCCGCCTGCCCCACCCCGCCCGCCCGTTGGGGTTTCACGCGTGTCGCTCGGGTACACGCACCATACTGAATGTTTCCCGCCCGCCGAACCCGACCGCCGTTCGGGTCCGCCCGTGACCGACCCGACCCGCCCGGTAGGGGTCCGCCGCGCGACCAGACCACGAACCCGCCCGTTAGACTAGACTACTACTACTACTACTACTACTACTACTATGCTACTACTACTGCTACTACTACTACTACTACTACTACTACTGCTACTACTACTACTACTACTACTACTACTACTACTACTACTACTACTACTACTACTACTACTACGACTACTACTACTACTACTACTACTACTACTACTACTACTACTACTACTACTACTACTACTACTACTACTACTACTACTACTACTACTACTACTAGTACTACTACTACTTACTACTACTACTACTACTACTACTACTACTACTACTACTACTACTACTACTACTACTACTACTACTACTACTACTACTACTACTACTACTACTACTACTACTACTACTACTACTACTACTACTACTACTACTACTACTACTACTACTACTACTACTACTACTACTACTACTACTACTACTACTACTACTACCACTGCTATTACCACTGCTACTTGTACTGTAAGTGCGTGCGCATTGCCGCCGGGCCCCAGGCTCTGCGGTGCTCGCGCGCGCTGTGTTCACAGGCGTTGTGGCGTTCACACGGGTTGTGGCGTTTTCTGGTTATGTCGCGTGCACAGGCGATGCGGCATTCACGGGCGCTGTGGCGTTCGCAGGCGCTACGTTGACAGGCGCTTTGGTGTTCACAAGCGCTGTGGTGTTCACAGACGCTGCGCTCGTCAAAAGCGTTGTGCCGTTTACGGGCACGTCGCGTTGATCGGACCGCAAACTATTGTGGCGCTGGACATAGGCGCGTCGTGGCTGTCGGGTCGCAAACGACTTTTTCGCTGGCGTACTACAGGTGGTGGCGCACCCTCACGCGTGAGATTGCTCGGAGTCGAAAGGGAGAGCTTCTGGAAGCATTTCTCGAAAAAGAGAAAAATTGATTTTTTCGTGCCGACATGAAGATGGTTCCTCCAAGTGTTTTGATAGTAACAGTGCGCCTACAGAGCTCATACTAAGACAGAGAGGCCCTCATAGTCGTTTACAGGTGCGAAAAATCTGCTTTCTTAAAATGAATTGTCGAATATCTTTCAAAAAATCGCAAACCCACCCAAAAGTTATCACTTTGTCCTTTCTGGTCGGGTCGACGAACTAGCTCCACCCCGCGCCGGAATTCCTCTAGCTCATCGATGACGACGAGCTCTACGAGGTACTGGCGCCGGCGGTAAACCGTCAACCTGGTCACCGCCGGAAACCTCGTAGAGCTCCTAGCACGCGTAAGGGTGCGCAGCATTGAAAGAAAGGCCTTCTGGAAGCATTTCTCGAAAAAGAGAAACATCATTTTTTTCATGTCGACACAAAGTTGGTTCCTCCAAGTGTTTCGATAGTAAAGTGCATGTAGAGAGCTCATATTAAGACGCAGAGGCCCTCATAGTGGTTCACAGGTGCGAAAAATCTGCTTTCTAAAAATAAATGGTCAAATATCTTTCAAATATTCGCAAAACCACCCAAAAGTTGCCACATTGTCCGCCTCGGCCGGGTGGGCCAACTGGACGCCGGCGGTAAACCGTCAACCTTGGTTACCGCCGGGAGACTCGTAGAGCTTCCAGCTCGACTGAAGTTGAGAACACCGAACACCTACCAACATTCCGACTCATAGTAAATATTTTGTGACCTCTCAATGCGACAGGCGGACGCGTCTGATGTCTCCGAGTCGACTCCTGTCATTACCAGCCCTGCAGCCCCCCTACAGCCCGAGTTGAGTGCAGAAAACTGACAGCACCTCTCAGGATGACTCCAACAATACAATAGTTTTGCAGACCTAATGCGGGCAGCAGACCGAGTTTCGAGCTCTCGATTCGACAGGCGGACGCGTCTGATGTCTTCAAATCGATTTCTGTGACCACCAGCACTGTAGCTCCCCTCAGCGCGAGTTAATGCAGGAAACCGAGAGCACTTCTCAAGATCGTTCGACCAATACGAATAGTTTCGCGATTCTAGATCGGGCAACAGACCGAGTTCAGAGCTCTGAATTCGACAGACAAACGCAACTGATGATTCTGAATCGTTGTCTGTAAATATCAGCTCTGTAGCTGTCCTACAGCTCGAGTTAAGTACAAAAAACCGAGAGTTCATTTGAAGATGACTTGAATAATACGAATAGGTTTGCAGACCTAGCTCGGCTAGCAGACCGAGTTCAGACCTCTGGATTCAACAGACGAACGCGCCTGATGATTCTGAATGCGATAGGTGTGCTTACCAACTCTGTAGCTGCCCTGAAGGTCGAGTTATGTTCAGAAAACCGTCAGCGCGTATCAAGATGACTCAAAACGGCCGATCTCGCCACAGTGCTTTTTGACTGGGCGCCGGCGGTAAACCGTCAACCTTTCTTTTTTTTGGGGAGGCTGACCAGGCACCGAGCGCCCCAGCGCCCGTTAAGTGCCTACCTAGTCTCTCTGCAGCTGGAGGTCTTGGGCCACCTGGACTGCGGCCCGCAAGAGGCCCTCGAGACCCGAAAGCTCAGCGTCAGTGATACTGCTATGGGAGGGGAGTGCCTGTGCACAACGCCCTACTATTTCCCATATGATTGGACAAGGAGAGGAGGCTTGGGGGAAGAGGGAGACTACACGAGCTCTCTTATCTCTATGCTCAGGGTCAGGGTAAGGGTCATGGAATCGAGGAATATATCCAATCTGCAGAAACCAGCCAACGCCCACACCTTGGGCACACACTCCGCCGTCGAAGGATCCGCGGAGGCCAATAACTCGAAAGTTGTCTCGGACATCAGAACGAAAGATATGGTGGTGGAACAGCTCTCTGAATATCTGGCCTTCCCGTGCTAAGTGGGTAAGTTCATCAGCTACTGTGTTACTCTCTCGATATATGTGTCGAATGAAGTCGTTGCCCCATGAGGGGGGTCGTATTCCTTCCTCCTCCAACTCTTCCAAAAGAGAAATAATATTTGCCACCCGCCTACGATAAGAAGCCCCATCTCCTCCTTCTCCTCCCTCAACCTTCCAGAGACCATTGATCCAGTTACAGATAAGAAGCGAATCGCCCGTCAGCTCGAGACCGATCCCATCATCACTCAGATCCCAAGTCGGCTCCTGTTCATTGTTCGAGGCCAATCTCTGGGCCAGCTTCTCGGACTCCTTCGCCGACAACGGACGAGCCAACATCTCCTCCCCCCTCTCCTTTATGTAGTCTCCTCTCCCTCCAGTTCCTCCACGGACAACAAACAAGTCAAACAGAGACCCCAAAGTACAAGCTTCCAGGAACTGCCTGCAATACTGAACGAAGTCAGAGTAAGAGAAAGAGCACGCCCTCCACCACCGATCCTCCAGATTCACAAACGAGGGAAATATCGTCTGGAACATGAAACACCAAGGATGTTCACCCGTCGCCTGCCCCTTAGTACTGCCTAATCGTGTCAGTTTCGAGGCCTCCTTCCACTTCCACTGTGAACGCCAATATTTTGACTCCAGTGTCCTTTTCTCCTCCCACCTCGGGGTACAGCACATCAGAAGCCGGCGTGCGTCACGATGCGCACGAGGATACACCGTCTGTTGTCCAGGTCCAGGAACAGCCACCCTCCGACGTTTCGGGGGGGGCCTGGGGGAATCCCTAGGCCCCCCCCGCTCACAGGGAACTTCAACATCTCGAGAAGAAGAGGCCCTATCAGAGGGCATAGCAGAAGAGACCATCCCATGCATATCTGAAGAGACAGCGCCCATCCCATTCGTATCTGAGGAGACTGCGCCCATCCCATTAGTAACTGCAGAGACAGCACCCATCCCACTGGTAACTGAAGAGACTCCCACCATCCCATTAGTAACTGAAGAGACCACACCCATCCCACTGGTAACTGGAGAGACCATCCCATGCATATCAGAGACAGCACCCATCCCACTGGTAACTGAAGAGACTCCCACCATCCCACCAGTAACTGAAGAGACCACATCCATCCCACTGGTAACTGGAGAGACCATCCCATGCATATCAGAAGAGACCACACCCATCCCATTCATATCTGAAGAGACTGCACCCATCCCACTAGTAACTGAAGAGACAGCCCCCATCCCATTGGTAACTGAAGAGACCTCCCCCATCCCATTGGTAACTAGAGAGCCCGCGACCATTCCTGGGCTCAGCTCCGACTCAGGAATCTGATATCCGCTGTCGACATTAGCTCCAAAATATGATGCTATGTCAGCTCCAAGCTGCCACAAGGAATAAAGAACTCTCTGCACTGCACTCTGGCACTTTGCTTCAAAGAACATCCGTCTAGCAATTCTGAGTCGAGCTGGCTTCCAAACAACCCAACTTTCGGAGGCTGGCTTTTGGGGTGACGTCATCTGGTAAAGACAATTTCCCTCAAAGACATTCAGGCTCTGCAAGGAGTCCCTGTCCCAACTAATACCTTGACTTCCATAAATGAGAATGCTCTGAACCCGAGTGATATAACTCCTACACTTGGCCGAAAACGGGACTGCCTTTGATCTAAAATAAGCTGCATGCGCATGGAAGGCTCGTCGCGCGGCCCCGATCCGCCGCCGAAGGTCCTGGTGTGCCTCCCTATAGCTACAGTATATGCTGTTCCCCAAGACATTCATCTCATCAACTACTTTGAACGGCACCATCTGATCCTGAACCCGAACCAGGATAGGATGTTTTGGCTTCTCCGAGAAACCGATAAACGCGACCTCGAGCGACTCGATCTTCCATTCGAATCCCCATCCCCGCAGAGTCTCTGTCATGTCTCCTACCTGTCGCCTAAACTCCTCCTCCGAAGATCCCAAGATAAAGATGTTGTCGGCATATAGCAAGTGGTGTACAGGAACCGAGGCCGAAACTTCTCCCACCGAGTTTGGATCCAGACAATGAAACCCAATCCCCTGCTCATCCCAAAGCTTAAATAAAGGAGCCCACATCGCAACGACTATCAGGTTCCACAAGGAGGGGCTGTCGTTCCCACCTGTCCTGATGTGGGTATCAATTCCCACATCTGGCAGCTGCAAGCCCTGGAAGAGAAGCGAAGTGACCTCGCACGGCATAGGCACGAGCACACCGTACTGGAGCCAGGGAGGGATAGAGAGGACGTCGAACGCACGTTTGACCGTCGAGATTTTCGTGTTCTGGAAAGCTTGCTTCACATCCGCTGACCCCAGAACCAGACGTCGATCCTTCCCCCACTGTGAGGCGTGTTGTGCTGCTGCCTTAAGTCCTGCAAATATCTCGGTGCATGATCTTTTGGGAACGAAACCGAATAACGATGCATGAGTGCCAGCCTGGAGACAATATGGTTCAAGCATGATCGAGAGACAAGTACTGTACCACTTCTTAAAGATACTCTCCACAGAAATACGCCTCGTATCAGAAACATCGCATATCGGATAAGATTTGGGAAGTAGTGTCGTCAATGTTTGATGCCAAGAAGATGGAGGTACAACAATGCCACGTAAGATATCACAAAATAATCGCTTGATAGTGCGAACGGCTCTCCACGGAAGCGCTTTGATTACTTCTGCCCCCACCCCGTCTGGTCCCGTGGCTTTTCCAGGGTTGAGTCGAGCTCGGGCCCGAAGGACCACCGCCATCGTGAGCGTCGCCTCCTGGGGTCTGGGGGACCCCTGGAGCTCCTCCCTGAGGCCCTGGACAATCTTGATCGACCGCCGACGCTCCTCCTCATCCTCGCAGACCTCCTTCAACTTCATCATCTCCTCCATCCACCTCTCCCTGTCCACGCTCTCCTCCCCCTCAATCTTCACCGCCTTCAAAGCTGCTTTACGTGGACGCTCCGCTTCCCATTCCAGCTTTGCTCGTTTGAATTTTCTCGCTTCCCGATCTCTTTTTCTGCGTAGAAGTCGATAGGCTAACGTCCCCCTCTCCGCCCTCCTCCGGTAGACCTGCACATCCAAGGACCGCAGCAACTCCGATCGTTCAGGGGGTCGAGCTGGGCGCTTCGGGGTACATTCGGTGGCCGACGCACACGAATAGATAACACTCTCTGCCTGACACATAAGTTGGCACGAAAATAGATTGGCATCCAACAACTGGCGACACGATCGACGAGCAGACAAGTTGAGTGGGTCCCAGCCTTTCAAGGTTCGAGAACGTCGTGAGAGATTCCGTCTCGCCGACTCCCTGGAAGCCACTCTCAGAGAAGCTCGAACAAGGGCATGATCTGATAATCTCATCACGGCTCCCTGCTGCTGTCCTACGTACAGAAACTCAACCGAGCACCCCGACACCTGCGATCCATGAGGAACAAGGATGTAATCCAGCACTTCACGGCGGGACCCCTTCCGATAATCAAACCAAGTCGGCTTCCTAGCTCCAAAAGAATTCGAAGCACACATACGCTCCTGAACCAACCAATCCTCCACCTCCTGTCGCAAGCTCTCCACCTTCTCCTTCCTCTCCCGCTCCTTGGTCCCCGTGGCCTGGATCTGCACTACCTCCAAGCCTCCTCCCGAATAAACCTCCTCCTCATGCTGTAAGTGTGGCTGTATCTCAACATTCGCATCCATGGCAACAACAAGACGACAGAAGCCATAACGACGGCATACGTACTTTCTGAGCAAGCTCACCGACTGGAGTGCACAATGTGATATCTCCAGAAACTCGGGCTGGCTGGCATCAGGCAAGTACAATGAGACAAAGAGCATCCGTCCAGCAAGGATCGCGCACCACCTCTCTGAGGCCCATTGGCCTCGAACACTATCAGCCCTCCGATAGAGTATCATAGCACGGCGATCCTCCGAGACGTGGTAGTACAGTCCCATTTTGACAAGCCATTGCGCCATAACGTCGATGTTCTGAGACTCCTGTACCCCCAGGAAATCCCAGCCTAGGTGTGCTCCGTAGACTACCCTCGTCAGAACACTATAAGCTTTGTCATCCTTCCTCCCCGCACGTTGAAGGTTGAGCGTGGCGAAGCGGACTTCCGTCGGCTCCGCCCGTCGGCGTCACTGAGAAGCAGCCCTGGAGTCCGTGACTAGCTCCTCGAGCTCTGTCGCCGTCATGGTGATGCCGTGCCTCTGGGCGAAAGACGTCCAAGCTGCTGGGATAACTCGCCACTGCCCAGATCCCCCGAAGCTGGCCGCCTGATACTCGGCCAGCAAGCTCCGCTTCCCCTCAACGGGGTCAGAGTACATCGTGGACGGCGACTTTCCGTATCCAGTCGATCCTTTGAGGAAGATGGTGGGGTGCTTCCTGCTCCAGACACCATAAAATCGGCCAACTGCTTGATTGTGTGGGATCTTCTCGTCTGGGACCTCTGCACGAACTCTCAAACGAGACACCTTCGACTTCACCTTGGTGTAAAAGGCGTGGTTAAGCGATTCGTCATCATTTATACGTGTGAGAGCGCGCTGTACAGCATAGACCACTTCACTCCCTGCCCCAACCTTAAATCTAATCTTGATATTCCCCGTCATCGGTTTCGATCTGGCAAGTTTCTCAGAGCTGACCACATCCACTTGACCGTGTAACTGCTCGTTATCCGCTTTCAATAGACCCAGGGTGTTCTGGAGTAGTGTGCAGGCATCCGTATCGTCGATCATCGTAAGTTCCCTACTCGTGCGATTCGACCAGTCCTGGACCCATCCGTACAATTCTACATATGTAGGAGTAAATTTTGCCGTCGATGTTCGTCCTGCAAATCTCGGGGCTGCTATCGTAGAGTTAGAGGATCCAATCGAAGCAGTATCCTGGCTGGCCAGGGTCTCCAAGTTCTTAAGCCTAATCTCCTGCTCCTGCTGTTTCTTCTCAATGGCCGTGAGTTTCTCTGTCTGGACCCCGAGACGTTGATCCATACTACTAATACGCACGTCAGTGGCCACCGAGGCGGCCTTCGACTCATCATGATTCTGAAAGGACATCTGCATGAACAATCGCAAACTCTCATCTTTTTGAAGACTCAGAATTTTCTCTCTCATGGCCTTTTGATCACGAATGTCACCTCCCGTCTTGTCCACCTTCTCCTCCTCCTCCATATCCGTCTTCATCCTCTTGCTACCCTGACCGTCAACCTCCATTTCTTCTGGAAAGAACTGGCGAAACGACCCTTCTTGAACTTACAGAGACACCAAGAACGATGCGAGTAGTGTCGATAAGGTCGGGAACGACGAAATATGCAACACTCTAGGCGACAGTAATCCTCCCAATAGAAGTCTTCCAGATCTGCAAAGAATCGATCCCAAACACAGCTAGGCTCTCCGAGAGGATATAAGACGTTCCACCCTCCTGCTGGCTCTCCGAAGCTGTTCGTGACTGCACAGACGATACAACAATACTCAACTCGCACACGTGGAATGAATAATGGACGAGAGCAAAAATGGAAGAAGGCACGCTCCCAAGAACAAAAGCAGATGCAGACGTATGCGTGCTCCACTCGTACCAGCAGGGCGTTGCCTCCCAGTAACCAGTTCAATCAGGAGCCTGATGCCAGCAGAGGGGCCGCAGGCTGTCCAAGATGTGTGCGGAAGAGTGTACAGTATGTGGAACCCAACTCCCTACTGCACAATGCAGCTCGAGAGAGCCCCCCGGCGGGGCAAGGCCGAGGGAGAACGGGAGGTAAGCTCCGCTTCCTCAACCTTTCTTACCGCCGGGGGACTCGTAGAGCTTCCTGACAGTATATAGTGTGGAAAAAAAACTCCAAAGAACGACTAGTTTTTCAGCCCAAGCGATTTCAGACCTCTCAAGATGACTTTAACCAAAGAACAAACAGTTTCGCAATCCAGTTCGAGTATCGAACCGAGTTCAGACCTCTGAATGCGACAGGCGGGCGCGTCTGATGTCTGCGAATCCACTCGTGTAATTCCCAGCCCTGCAGCTCCCCTACAGCCCGAGTTGAGTGCAGAAAACCGACAGTATCGACTCGAATAATAGAATAGCTTCGCGGACCTAGTTCGAGCAGCAGACCGAGTTCCGAGCTCTGGAATCTACCAACAGACGCGCCTGATGTGTGCAAATCGATATATCTGACCCGCAGCACTGTAGCCCTCCCCCAGCACGAGTTGAGTGCAGAAAATTGAGAGCACGCCTCAAGATAATTCGAACAATACGAATAGTTTCGCAAACCTAGCTCGGGCAGCAGGCCGAGTTCAGGGCTCTCGGTTCAATAGACGAACGCGACTGATGGTTCCCCATCGATCTATGTGACAATGAGCCCTGTAGCTGCCCTACAGCTCGAGTTAAGTACAGAAAACCGAGAGCTTCTGTCAAGACGACTCGAATACTACGAATAGGTTTGCGGACCTAGCTCGGCTAGCAGACCGAGTTGAGACCTCTCGATTCAACAGGCAAACGCGCCTGATAATTCTGAATGCGATATGTGTGCTTACCAGCTCTGTAGCTGCCTTGGAGCTCGAGTGAAGTACAGAAAACCGAGAGCGTCTGTCAAGATGACTCGAATAATACGAATAGGTTTGCGGACCTAGCTCGGCTAGCAGACCGAGTTCAGACCTCTGGATTCGACAGGCGAACGCGCCTGATAATTCTGAATGCGATAGGTGTGCTTACCAGCTCTGTAGCTGCCCTACAGCTCGAGCTGAGAACAAAATACCGACAACGCGTATCAAGATGACTCGAAACGGCCGTTCCCGCCGGGACGCTTTTTGGCAGTAAAAGGTACCCGATCGAGCTGAGATCAAGATGGCGAGCGGGAATAAGATCGAATATCACGGGAAAAAATACTAGAGCTCTAACGAATGGTTGAATTTCGAGAACGTGATTTTCAACCGACCAAAAGTCAGCAAAAGGTCCGTCGAGATTTTTCTTGCCAACTAGCTCTCCAGCGCTCCGGAATTACTCTCAAGCTTCCAGCAATAACTTGCTAAGGGAAGCTCTACGAGTTACAGTAATATTCACCCGATCGAGCTGAGATCAAGATGGCGAGCGGGAATAAGATCGAATATCACGGGAAAAATACTAGAGCTCTAACGAATGGTCAAATTTCGAGAACGAAATTTTCAACCGAGCAAAAGTCACCAAACTGGGCGCCGGCGGTAAACCGTCAACCTTTCTTACCGCCGGGGGACTCGTAGAGCTTCCTGACAGTATATAGCGTGAAAAAATCCAAAGAACGACTAGTGTTTCAGCCCAAGCGATTTCAGACCTCTCAAGATGACTCTAACAAAAAACGAAACAGTTTCGCAACCCAGTTCGAGTATCGAACCGAGTTCAGACCTCTGAATACGACAGGCGGGCGCGTCTGATGTCTGCGAATCCACTCATGTGATTCCCAGCCCTGCAGCTCCCCTACAGCCCGAGTTGAGTGCAGAAAACCGACAGTATTGACTCGAATAATAGAATAGCTTCGCGGACCTAGTTCGAGCAGCAGACCGAGTTCCGAGCTCTGGAATCGACCAACAGACGCGCCTGATGTGTGCAAATCGATATCTGTGACCCGCAGCACTGTAGCACTCCCCCAGCACGAGTGGAGTGCAGAAAATTGAGAGCACGCCTCAAGATGATTCGGACAATACGAATAGTTTCGCGAACCTAGCTCGGGCAGCAGGCCGAGTTCAGACCTCTCGGTTCAATATACGAACGCGACTGATGATTCCCCATCAATATCTGTGACAATGAGCCCTGTAGCTGCCCTACAGCTCGAGTTAAGTACATAAAACCGAGAGCGTCTGTCAAGACGACTCGAATAATACGAATAGGTTTGCGGACCTAGCTCGGCTAGCAGACCGATTTCAGACCTCTCGATTCGACAGGCGAACGCGCCTCATAATTCTGAATGCGATAGGCGTGCTTACCAGCTCTGTAGCTGCCTACAGCTCGAGTTAAGTACAGAAAACCGAGAGCGTCTGTGGAGACGACTCGAATAATACGAATAGGTTTGCGGACCTAGCTCGACTATCAGACCGAGTTCAGACCTCTGGATTCAACGAGCGAACGCGCCTGCTAATTCTGAATGCGATAGGTGTGCTTACCAGCTCTGTAGCTGCCCTAAAGCTCGAGTTAAGAACAAAATACCGACAACGCGTATCAAGATGACTCGAAACGGCCGTTCCCGCTGGGACGCTTTTTGGCCTTCAAAGTTACCCGATCGAGCTCAGATCAAGATGGCGAGCAGGAATAAGATCGAATATCACGGGAAAAAATACTAGAGCTCTAACGAATGGTCAAATTTCGAGAACAAAATTTTCAACCGACCAAAAGTCAGCAAAAGGTCCGTCGAGATTTTTCTTGCCAACTAGCTCTCCAGCGCTCCGGAATTACTCTCAAGCTTCCAGCAATAACTTGCTAAGGGAAGCTCTACGAGTTAAGTTCCGTCGAGATTTTTCTTGCCAACTGGGCGCCGGCGGTAAACCGTCAACCTTTCTTACCGCCGGGGGACTCGTAGAGCTTCCTGACAATATATAATGTGGAAAAGAATTTCAGAGAACGACTAGTTTTTCAGCCCAAGCGATTATAGACCTCTCAAGATGACTCTAACAAAACAAACGAACAGTTTTCCAATCGAGCTCGAGTATGAAACCGAGTTCAGACCTCTGAATGCGACAGCGGACGCGTCTGATGTCTGCGGATCGATTCCTGTGATTACCAGCTCTGCAGCCCCCCATACAGCCTGAGTTAAGTGCAGAAAACGAGAGTACCTCTCAGGATGACTCGAATAATACAACAGTTTCGCGGATCTCGTTCGAGCAGCAGACCGAGTTCCGAGCTCTCGGTTCGACGAACGGACGCGCCTGATTCTCGAAATCGACTCCTGTGACCAGCAGCACTGTAGCCCTCCCCCAGCAGAATTTAAGTACAGAAAACCGAGAGCACTTCTCAAGATGACTCGAACAACACCAATAGGTTCGCGAACCTAGCTCGGGGAACAGGCCGAGTTCAGAGCTCTTGATTCAACAGACGAACGCGCCTGATAATTCTCAATCGATTTCTGTGATTATCAGCTCTGTGGCTGCCCTACACATCGAGTTAAGTACGAAAAACCGAGAGCGTCTGCTACAATGACTCGAATAATACGAATAGGTTTGCGACCCTAGCGCGGCTAGCAGACCGAGTTCAGACCTCTGGATTCAACAGGCGAACGCGCCTGATCATTCTGAATGCATTAGCTGTGCTGACCAGCTCAGTAGTTCTCCTGCAGCTCGAGTTATCTTGAGAAAACCGACAGCGCGTATCAAGATGACTCGAAACGGCCGTTCCCGCCCGCCTGCTTTTTGGCCTTCAAAGTTACCCGATCGAGCTGAGATCAAGATGGCGAGCGGGAATAAGATCGAATATCACGGGAAAAAATACTAGAGCTCTAACGAATGGTCAAATTTCGAGAACAAAATTTTCAACCGACCAAAAGTCACCAAAAGGTCCGTCGAGATTTTTCTTGCCAACTAGCTCTCCAGCTCCCCAGAACTGGCGCCAGCGGTGAACCGTCAACCTGGTCATCGCCGGGAACCTCGTAGAGCTCCTCTCACTAGTAAGAATGCAGAGAATCGACACAGAATGAAAAAAAAACGAGATTTTTCGAAAATCTTCAAATTTCATTTTTTTCAATAGTCGCTCAGTTCCCGGAAGTCAACTCATGCAAAAATGCATCGAGAGAGCTGAGCTGCTGTCAGAAAGGAGTTCATATGCCAATGCTCGGCGTAAAATTTTGCTTTTTCAAAATAAATGGTCAAATATCTTTCAAAATTTTGCAAAACCACCCAAAAGTTGCCACATTGTCCTTTCTCGCCGGGTCGACCAACTGGGCGCCGGCGGTAAACCGTCAACCTTGGTTACCGCCGGGAGACTCGTAGAGCTTCCTAACTCGACTTAAGTTGAGAAAACAAACAGCACTTACCAACAATCTGACTTATAGTGAATAGTTTTCGACCTCTGAATGCGACAGACGGACGCGTCTGATGTCTGCGAAACGGCTTCTGTCATTACCAACCCTGCAGCCCCCCTACAGCCCGAGTTAAGTTCAGAAAACCGACAGCACCTCTCAGGAAGACTCGAACAATAGGTATAGTTTCGCGGACCTAGTTCGGGCAGCAGACAGAGTTGAGAGCTCTGTATTCGACAGACGAACGCGCCTGGTGTCTTCGAATCGATTTCAGTGATTAGCAGCCATGCAGCCCCCCTACAGCCCGAGTTAAGTCCAGAGAACCGACAGCATCTCGCAAGCGACTCGAACGATACGAATAGTTTCGCGATTCTAGATCGGGCAGCAGACCGAGTTCAGAGCTCTGGATTCGACAGACAAACGCAACTGATGATTCTGAATTAGTGCCTGTAAATATCAGCTCTGAAGCTGCCCTACAGCTCGAGTTAAGTGCAAAAAAAAACCGAGAGTTCCTGTCAAGATGACTCGAATAATACGAACAGGTTTGCGGACCTAGCTCGGCTAGCAGGCCGAGTTCAGACCTCTGGGTTCAACAGGCGAACGCGCCTGATCATTCTGCATGCATTAGCTGTGTTTACCAGCTCTGTAGCTGCCCTAGAGCTCGAGTTATGTTCAGAAAACCGTCAGCGCATATCAAGATGACTCGAAACGGCCGTTCCCGCCACAGTGCTTTTCGATAGTAATATTCACCCGATCGAGCTGAGATCAAGATGGCGAGCGGGAATGAAATCGAATATCACGGGAAAAAATACTAGAGCTCTAACGAATGGTCAAATTTTGAGAACAAAATTTTCAACCGAGCAAAAGTCACCAAAAGTTCCGTCGAGATTTTTCTTGCCAACTAGCTCTCCAGCGCTTCGGAACTGGCGCCGGCGGTGAACCGTCAACCTGGTCACCGCCGGGAACCTCGTAGAGCTCATTTCACGCGTAAGAGTGATTGGAGTCGAAAGAGAGAGCCCTGAGAAGCATTCCTGAAAAAGAGAAAAATTGTTGTTTTTTCGTGTCGACATGCAGATGGTTCCTCCAAGTGTTTTGATGGTAAAACTGCGCCTACAGAGCTCATACTAAGACAGAGAGTCTCTCATAGTCGTTTACAGGTGCGAAAAATCTGCTTTCTCAAAATGAATTGTCAAATATCTTTCAAAAAATTGCACAACCACCCAAAAGTTATCACTTTGTCCTTTCTGGCCGGGTCGACCAACTGGGCGCCGGCGGTAAACCGTCAACCTTTGTTACCGCCGGGGGACTCGTAGAGCTTCCTAACTCGACTTAAGTTGAGAAAACCGACAGCACCTACCAACATTCCGAGAACGAATAGTTTTTCAACCGAACTCGAGTATCAGACCGAGTTCATACCTCTGAATGCGACAGACGGACGCGTCTGATGTCTCCGAATCGATTCCTGTGATTACCCGCCCTGCAGCCTCCCTACAGCCCGAATTAAGTGCAGAACGCCGACAGTAGCTCTCAAGATGACTGGAAGAATACGAACAGTTTCGTGATTCTGGATTGCGCAAGAGATCGAGTTCAGAGCTCTGGATTCAATAGGCGAACGCGCCTGATGATTCTGAGTGCGGTAGGTGTGCTTACCAGCACTGTAGCTGGCCTACAGCTCGAGTTAAGTAGAAAATACCGACAACGCGTATCAAGTTGACTCGAATAATACGAATAGGTTTGCGGACCTAGCTCGGCTAGCAGACCGAGTTCAGACCTCTGGATTCAACAGGCGAACGCGCCTGATGATTCTGAGTGCGATAGGGTGCTTACCAGCACTGTAGCTGCCCTACAGCTCGAGTTAAGTAGAAAATACCGACAACGCGTATCAAGTTGACTCGAATAATACGAATAGGTTTGCGGACCTAGCTCGGCTAGCAGACCGAGTTCAGACCTCTGGGTTCAACAGGCGAACGCGCCTGATCATTCTGCATGCATTAGCTGTGCTTACCAGCTCTGTAGCTGCTCTAGAGCTCGAGATATGTTCAGAAAACCGTCAGCGTATATCAAGATGACTCAAAACGGCCGATCCCGCCACCGTGCTTTTCGATAGTAATATTCACCCGATCGAGCTGAGATCAAGATGGAGAGCGGGAATAAGATCGAATATCACGGAAAAAAATACTAGAGCTCTTTCGAATGGTCAAATTTGGAGAACCAAATTTTCAACCGAGCAAAAGTCACCAAAAGTTCCGTCGAGATTTTTCTTGCCAACTAGCTCTCCAGCGCGCCGGAATTACTCTTAGCTTCCAGCAATAACTTGCTAAGGGAAGCTCTACGAGTTACTAGCTCCACCC
>CAUYUJ010004709.1:35835-67481 GCA_963575745.1 Prorocentrum cordatum | reverse complement strand
GGGAAAGAGGGGGGGGAGTCTATCGGAGAAAGGGAGAGCAAGTGTGTCGGAGAAGAAAGGGGGGTCGGAGAGGACGGGGGACGGGTTTGTGGAAGCGGGAGAGGTCTGTGTGGGGAGGGGAGCCGGGGGAGGGAGTGTCTGTCCTGAAGGGTGGTGTATGTCGGGGAGGGGGGGGGAAGATATTTGTAGGAGAGAGGAAGAGATTTGTCAAGAAACACTGGGGGAGTCTGATGTTGCTGCTGCTGCTGCTGCTGCTTGTGCTGCTGTTCTAGGGGGGGTCTGTCGGAGAAAGGGGGTGGTGGTTGGAGAGAGGGGAGGGGTCTGTCGGAGAAGGAAATCTCTGTCAGAGGGGGGGGGAGGATCTGTTCGGAGAGGGGGGAAGTGGGTCTGTCGGAGAGGGGTGGGGTCTGTCCTGGAAGGGCGGGGGGCGGTCTATTCTTTGGGGGGGGCTGTCGGGGGGGGGGTCAGAGAAGAAGATGCCTCTCTGAGAGATGGAAGTGGGTATGTGTGGGAGGCGGGGGAGCTTGTGCGTTCAGTGAATTCCGTTGGAATTCGTCCCCGCCCCCTCTCCAGAGCTTGTGCGTTTCAGTGAATTCCGTTGGAATTCGTCCCCGCCCCCCCCCCCCTATCAGAGCGAAAGCGTTCCCCCCTCCCCCCCCATCTCCAGAGCTTGTGCGTTCAGGTGAATTCCTTATCGGAATTTCGTCCCCCCCCGCGGGCTGTGTGTGTTCAGTGAATTCCGTTGGAATTCGTCCCCCCCAGTGAATTCCGTTGGAATTCGTCCCCCCCCCTCCCTCTCCCCCCCCCTGAGGCTTGTGCGTTCAGTGAATTCCGTTGGAGTTCGTCCCCCCCACCCTCTCCAGAGCGAAGAGTCCCCCCCCCCTCTCTAGAGCGTGTGCGTTCACTGAATTGCGTTGGAATTCGCCCCACCCCCCCCCCCCCCCCCTCCGGAGCGAAGCTTGAGCGAGCTCAAGCCCACGCTCTCACAAACTCACACGCCAGATCGGCAGATACGTATGTGTGTGTGTACCTCCCGAGCCGCTCCTTTCTGCCCCATGGGGTTCGCGGAGGGCCGCGGGAGCCCGAGAGCGGTTCGAGAGCCTCGAGCAGGACCCCGCGTAATTTTCGCTGGGCAGGCGAAGGGGAGGCGTCGCGCAGACGTGTCCGCCACCGGGGGCGCTCGTCCCGGGGTGGCGGCGGGTGGGGGCACAGACCGCCCCGCCGTGGAGGGCTTCTCCGACGGGCTTTGGCGACCCCTCCTCCTCCGCCTCCTCCTACTCTCCCTCCTCCTCCTCCTCATCCTCCTCCTCCTCCTCCTCCTCCTCCTCCTGATCCTCCTCCTCCCTCCTCCCGCCTCCTCCTCCTCCTCCTCATCCTCCTCCTCCTCTCCACCTCCTCCTCTCTCCTCCTCCCCTCCTCCTCCTCTCTTCCCCTCCTCTCCTCCCTCCTCTCCTCCTCCCTCCTCCTCCTTCCTCCTCCTCCTCCTCCTCCTCCTCCTCCTCCTCCTCCTCCTCCTCCTCCTCCCTCCTCAGTCGGCGGGAGGGATGGCGGCCACTGGCAGGTACGTGCCCGGGGGCTCCCTGCGCTCCCACCTGGAGGAGTTCGGGGCGCTGGAGGAGCCGCTGCTGCGCAAGGCGCGCGCGCGAGCTCCCCGGCGGCCTCCGGGCTCCGCGCACCGTGCTCGGCTGCCGCTTGCTGCGTGTGGCCCCCTGTGCGACAGCTTGGGCTTCTCGGGTCCGCTGCCGAAGCCGTCCTGGACAGCCCGCCCGCCCGCCCTTCGTGCGCCGGCCCGCCGGCTGCCCGTCCCCGACTGGTCCCTGGGAGTTCCCGCCGCGTGCGCTGGAAAAGGAGAGGCCAGGCTGTCGCTGAGCATCGCTTGGCCAATCCCTCTCCCCGCTGGCGTGGCCTCGGGCAGACAGAAGAGGCGGCGGGGAGAGCTGCTGCGTCGTTGGGGGATCGCGGCGGCAGGAGGTTCTCGTTGCGGTCGAGCTTGTGCAGGTGGCTCAGGAGTGACGGAGTCGAGGGTATGGCGCCAGTGTCGGTTACAAGATGGAGTGGAGCAGCTGAACAGTGTGTTGCCTCCTGCTGGTCAGTTTGGTGTTGTGCCGAGCCTCGGGCCTCAGACCACAGACGGCTCGGTGAACGCAATCCTGCCGATTGCGTACTTGTGGTCCCTCTAGCATCTTATTGTCCAAGCATTGCCGCGGTGAGAGGGACGAGGAGGAGGAGGAGGAAGCGGAGGAGGAAGAGGAGGAGGAGGAGGAGGAAGAGGGGAAAGGGGAGGAGGAAGAGGAGGAGGAGGAGGAGGAGGAGGAGGAGGAGGAGGAGGAGGAGGAGGAGAGAGGAGGAGAGAGGAAGGCGGAGAGGGAGGCCGGCTCAGGCGGTGTGGGTCTGCGGGGCGGCGCTGGCGGCCTCCTGACCAGGACTCACTCTCGGTGTTGCTGCGGGCGCGTTCCCTGTCCCTGCTGCCCCTCAGGGCTTGACGGCTCTTATGCGATCAAGTGCGGAGATCAAGTTGGATAAGTCGAGAAAGTGCTCGTGCAATTGCACGAAACCCCAGCCAATGTTTTACACATCCATGCGAGTAACGCAAAAATACGGGGTCGTCTGCGCCGACGTTGGCGCAAAAGCTGCCCGAGCAAGGTCGCGCGTAAGCGCTCTCGCTTCAAATGTGGCGTGCCGCGCGGGCGGCTCGCGTAAGCCACCGCGTAAGGTTGTTTCGTCATCGCGTGTAAGACCCAATTATGATCGTCGTTCATGTGAACTTGGAAGAGTCGTGCAAGCTACAGTTCGAGTCGAGGGAATGCAGAAGTCGTTAAGCCATTCACGATGTTGGGCATCGTAGAAGATGGTGTCTGAGAGCACTTTGACTATGAGGTAGCCCCAGTACAAGATGTCTACATCGGATGTAGACGCTCACTTGGCTCCAGCTGCAATATTTCAATGGCCATCTCGCAAGCGGCCTTCATCATTGCAGCTCTTCTTTGTAGAGTGTCCGCCTGCTGGAGGGTGACCCATCCACTCTTGGCGGTGACTTTCGGGACCGAGGTCCAAAAATGCTGAGGTAACTCGTAAGTCTGTGTAATACGTCTTCTTGATCTGGACACTCCGCCCACACATGTCGGAAAGATGGCCAAACGGCTTGGCAGTGTGAACATGCCTTGCCACTTTGGCGTCTCGTCTCGGAGGTCACGGCGCCCGACAAATAGATGCACAGCAACTTGCGATCTGCCTCCGATAACTGCTTCATCCAGCGCTTGAAACTGCCAGTCGGCACTAAATGCGGGTCCACCTCCTCAATAGATTCAGTGTCTCTGCGTGCCGTGTTCACTTGTTGGAAGCACCTCACTCGTGCGATTGTCTGCAGCCCATGTTCCACTCGCTTCCGATACCTATCATTCCCTGGACGGAGCGTCCAGAACCGATGAGTGTTCGGCGTGAAGTTACAACAATTTGCGTCCAGGACTCGATGATCATCATCAGGTCGAACTTCTAGTAAGCAGCCTTGCTGCTATGAAAAACGCACAAATACCAGTCCCAATATTTCAGCATGAGCCAAAGTCGCCGTATCAATTAACTGCGACCACTCCAGCTTGCCAACAAGAGGTCCAGACCTCCCAACGTCTTGACAACAGACTCTGGACGGAGGTTCTTCGCCGTGTTCGGCGTCCAGGGGGCCGTCTGCTGGCCCTGGGGTCATCAAAAAACTATTCCAGAGGAAAGACAATCCAGGAAGTTGTCGGAGGTCTAGGGGTGTGACCAGAGGTGGCCCTGGCCCAAGGTGACCGCAGCTTCCCCAGGGAGGCCCAGGCTTCGGGGGTCCCAAAACGGTGCGGTGACCATACGGTTGGGTGAGTCGGTGGGGATTCGGGGTGACCCCCCAGTTTCGGGGATGTCGATGCCATCGCACGGTCTGTTGCCGCACCGCTCTGGGAACCCTAAGGATTAGGTCGGGCATGTCCCCCTACAGGCGGTTTTTGGGCGAGAAATAAAAACGGACCGAGCTGCTGACCCCCAGGCCCGATCGGGGGCCGGACCACCGAAGGATGAATGCTTGAGCTCCATTTTTGTTTTCGAGTTTTCGGGCCCCCGCATCGTCAAACATGGGTCTTGGACGGAAGCATTGACCGTGGGGGGATAGTTCGAATTTTGCTTGGGGACAGTGCACTGGAAAACTCACACCGCTGGATGACTGGGCCCCTCCTCGTTCCCCATTTTCGCCCTCCGCCCACCTCTTCTGTTTCCCTTCTTGCCCACCTGGGGCTCAGACCCGATGGCGATCGATTCGCCCTTCTTTCGGGATGCGCAGTCGCGCGCGAAGAAATGCTCGCCCAGGCGGTCGCGATTGACATCCTCTACTCTGCATTCGAAGTGGCCCGCCCTGCTCCTGCTTGCTCGTCCAGCAGAGTTCACGGGAAGGCCCTCGGACGTTCTAGCCTGTTCGGACGAGGTGCCCCCCCCCCCCCCAGGAGGGGTTCGGAAAGGCGTTCGGAGAGGTTCTCGCACGAGTGGGGTTTCGCGCGTTCTCGGGCCTTTCCTGGAGGTGATCCTGGATCCTGCCTCTGGATGCGCAGCCAGCAGCTGCGCCTCGCCGAGAGAGTTCCGGAGGGGCCGCGGGTCGTCCTGAACGGCCGCCGGGGACCTCGAGCATGTGTGGTCCGAAAGCCACGAGGGTCACCTTCTTCTGCGTCGGCGGCCAGGCTTAAGTCGGGCGTGTCCCTCTACAGGAGGAACATTCAAAAATAGTTTGAAAATAGTCTGCGGACGTTTCTTTGACTACTTTCGAGTATGCTTGGGGTATTTGTTTGGTATGTTTCTCTTTCGTCCAGAACCCGCCTGTAGGGGGACATGCCCGACCTCAGCTTATGATCCGAAAGCCGGAAGGGCCCAGCTTTTGTTGGCGTCGGCGGCTAGGCAGAGGAACTGCGCTGGCGGATGAGGCAACGAAACGGAGGCACCCTTGCAGCGGCTTGAGCCACCATGCAGGAGAGGGGGGGCGGGGAAGGAGGAAGGGCAGGCGGCCGAAGGGAGGGGGGGGGGGTCGGGGGCCGACGACGGAGGCGAACAGCCCAGGGGTGGGCGTTCACACGCAATTCGCCCGGGCAGCCTCGCCGCAGGCATGGACCACCGGCGCCACGGGATACACGCACTGCCCTCCCCGGGGCTACTCGCCCCACGTCGTCGCCCCCGAGAGGGGGGAGGAGGAGGAGGAGGGGGAGGAGGAGGAGGAGGAGGAGGAGGAGGAGGAGGAGGAGGAGGAGGAAGGAGGAGGAGGAGGAGGAGGAGGCGGAGGCGGAGGAGGAGGACCCCTCAGAAGAGGGGCAAGGGCCGCCCAGAAGACCCGAGGAGCCGCGCGCAGGAGCGACGCCTCGGCCGGGGGGGCCTCTGGGGCGCGGCCCTCGGGGGGCGCCCGGGGGCGGGGGGGGGGCGCGCGGGGCCCTCGCCCCAGGCTCGCAAGGAGGAGGAGGAGGAGGAGGAGGAGGAGGAGGAGGAGGAGGATGAGGAGGAGGGGGAGGGGGAGGAGGAGGGGAGGAGGGGGGAGGAGGAGGAGGAGGAGGAGGAGGAGGAGGAGGAGGAGGAGGAGGAGGAGGAGGAGGAGGAGGAGGAGGAGGAGGAGAGGAGGAGGAGGGGGGGGGGGAGTTCAAAATACTTTATCAACGTAGATGCCGCTGAAAGCCGGCAAGGCAGGCCGCGACCGATCGCGGCGCGCGCCACGGGCGGCAGGCCTCGAGAGTCGGGCACGTCCCTCTGCAGGAGGAGCCTTCGAAAAAGCGTTGTTCAGTTCATAGCGAGTCTACAGCTCGAATACCGTAGAGAAAATTGGCATGACCTTTCTGTAGTTCTCTACAGCTCGAGTTACGTTAAGACAAAACGGACAGCATTTGCGAAGATTGCACGGAAGAGCCGATCCCGCCTGAGTGCTGTCTGAAAGTAATATCCACCCGATCGACCTAAGATAGTCCGGGGACGATTCGCTGGGCATGTTTGAACCATGTCTGAATATTTGTCGGGGCCTTGTTTTGTTTCTCGTCCCAGATCCGCCCGTATGGAGGGACATGCCCGACCTGCGGCACGCCCCGCGCACCAAGGGCGGGGCGGCGCCGGGCCCCCCGCAGGCGTCGCGCGGGATCCTGAAGGGCCTGGACTACCTCCACACGCACAATCCGCGCCCGCCTCAGCGCGCGCGCGCGCGCGCCACCAGGCGAGCGCCGCGTCGATGCGAGGGTGCCTTTTGGGGCCCGAGTCCGGGCGAAGGCGCCCGGCGTGAAGCAAGTGCGGCGTCCGAGTGCCCAGATCTCCAGCCGCAGTCGGGACGAGGTCGAGGTCGGTTCGGCGAGGGTGCCCGAGTGCTCTTCGTCGTGCTTGGCTGGCGGTTCTTGTGCGTCCTGGGGAGGGTGCCTTTGGCTGTTCTGTCTGCGTTGGCCGACGCAGGGCCTCAAGTTCTTCAGGGGTGTTTTTCTGCCCCGGGTCCGACCGTATGTGATGTCCAAAAAGAAGTCGGGCCTGTCCCTCCACAGGGGGAATCTCCAGCAATGGTGAAAACATAGTCTGGGGACCCTTTTTGGAGTATGTTTGGGCATCTTGTCCGTATGTTTGAATAGATGTTTTACTCTTCGTCCAGAGAATCCCCATGTAGGGGGACAGGCCCGGCAGAAGTCCAGAAATAGTGAAAACATAGTCTGGGGACAATGTTTGGAGTATGTTTGTCTGTTTTTTTCACATGTTTTATTTGTCGTCCAAAATCCCCCTGTGTGAGGGGGACAGGCCCCGCAGAGGTCGACAGCCGCAGCGCTCGTGCCCGGCGGCGCGCTCGGGGGGCCCGTCAGACCTCGGGCCCCTGCAGGGGCCGTCGGGCACGGCTCGCCGGGCCTCCCTACGGGGCCCCCGGGGGCCGTCGAGAGCGGCGCTCTTGGCCGAGCAGCCGCCCCCTGGCCGTCTCTTCAAAACGAGGACCCAACACCGTAGGATGGATGGGAGAAACGCTCACTAGGCAGCGGGTGACTGCGCTGGCGATGAGAGGCTCAAGCGGGGATGCCGTTGGAGCGAATTGTGCCACTAAGCAAGTGGAGGAGGGAGGAAGGGCGCGGCCGAAGGAAAACAGGGACGGGGCGGGCGGCCAAGGGGTCAGAACGCTCCCGGAAGGGGGGAGAAAACACACACACACAGACACAGAGAATCGTCGATTCCCCCGAAGAGTTTGGAAAAGATAGGACGTGGAGGGGAAGATCAACCTCCAACACATGCGGGAAAGATAGAACACCTTGGGATATGTGTCTATTGCTTTGTCTGTGTCGCTGAGCCCCTTCAACACGAGATGCAATGTTGGGGGGATTCAGGGTTTCAGAATCGCCACAGACCCGCCCATATGTAGAATACATACATACATACATACATACATACATACATACATGCATGCATGCATGCATGCATGCATGCATGCATACGTACGTACGTACGTACGTACGTACACGCATACATGCATACATGCATACATGCGTTCATGCATACATGCATACATGCATACATGCATACATGCACACATGCACACATGCATACATGCATACATGCATGCATGCATGCATGCATGCATGCATGCATGCATGCAGACATGCATGCATGCATACACCTACACACACATACATACATACATACATACATACATACATGCATGCATGCATGCATGCATGCATGCATACATACAGACAGACAGACAGACAGACAGACAGACAGACCTACAGAACTACCGACCTGCCTACCTACCTGCCTACCTATATACCTACCGAACTACCTACCTATCTACCTACCTACACACATACATACATACATACATACATACATACATACATACATACATACATACATACATACATACATAAAGACATACCTACCGAACTACCTACCGACCTACCTACCTACCAATCCAACTATATACCGGCCTACCTACCTACCTACATGCATGCACATATACATACATGTATGTAAATGCATACATGCATGCATGCATACATACATACATTCCTGCATACATACCTATATATGTATGTGTACATGCATATGCTTGTACATGCACCTACGTATATGGATGTGCTGTCGTGGTTCGCCTACGGACCTCTCGACTCGCACTGCAGCTGCCGCACTGTCGAGCGGAGCAGGGATGGTCGCTCTCCGGTCTCTTCTGTCTCTAAACATGCGTGACTATATGCACATGTCATACAGACACACCGACATACCTGCATACGACGGCTGGCGGCCCATCCCGCCACCTCGCCTGGGTGGTAGAGGCGAGGCCTCTCCTGGGCCTCGTTGGGGGCCTTCGAGGGCGCGCTGGGGCCTCCTGCTTCCTGGGGGCCCCTTAGGGGCCTACTGCCAGTCCTGGAGGTGATCGTGGGGCGGAGGGCTCGACATGTCTGTCTGAGTTCCCCATCTTGAGTTCCTCTTGAGAGGCCTCCTGAGCCGTCCTGGGGGCTTCTCAGGCCGTCTTGAGGCCCCCTTGGGCAGTGTTGGGGCCTCTTGGGCGGCTTCTTGGGCAGTCTTGGGGCCGTCTTGGGGGTCTCTCAGGGGCCTCTTGGAGCCCTCCTGGCACGTCTCCGGGGCTTCTGGCTTGAGGCCACCCTGGGCGTCTCGGAGCGCTGTTGGGCCGTCTCGGGGCCCTCTTGGACGTCTTAGAGAAGCCTCTTAGTGGCCTTCTGGGAGCATCTTCGGGGCCTCCTGGCCTCGTGGGAAAAAAGTCGCGCGAGCTCGGGGCGGTGGGCGCCACGTACAGGGCACCACAGCAGTGACTTCGGAGGACTCCGAGGACCTCTGAGGACGGCGCTGGTGCTGCCGCTGGGCCAGCGGCGGCCCGGCGGCCCCTTCCCCTCCCTCCTTCTCTGGTTCTCTCTCTCTCTCTCTCTCTCTCTCTCTCTCTCTCTATATATATATATACATATGTATATATATATATATATATATATATATCGCTCTCTGTCTCTCTGTCGCTCTCTCTCTCTCTCTCTATATATATGTGTATATATCTTTCTCTCTCTCTCTTTTCTCTCTCTCTCTCTCTGTCTCTCTCTCTTTCTCTCTCTCTTTCTCTCTCTCTCTCTCTCTCTCTCTCTCTTTTTCCCAGGTGAGACCACGGTAAGCGTGGGCACCACCAAGGTGGGCACCGCCGCTAAGGGTGCAACGGCGGCCTCGGCTGCCGCAGTATAGCCGGCTGTCGACGGGGCTCCCGCTTGCTCGTCCGATCTCTTCCTCTCTCTCTCTCTCTCTTTCTCTCTCCCCTCCTCCTCCTCCTCTATTCTCTCTGTCTCTCTCTCTCTCTCTCTCTCTCTCCCCCCTTGGGTGACCTTCGTCTGCCAGTGGATAGCTAAGGTCTGGCTGGCACGCCACTGGCGTACCGGTAGAGGCACGGCCACAGGTGGGTTCCCAGCACGCCCGGTTCATGCTCAGCGCGCACCGGAGGGTGCTCCACCTCGTGCCTCTGGGCACGGTGGCGGATTTGCGGTGGTGAGGACTGGAGTGTTGTCGAGCGGTAACCAGGCGGCGCCCGCACGGCTTGGCTTCTGAAAAGACGGGTCGTTTGTATCTTGGCCGCGCAACATTCCTCAGGCGTTCGATCGTGGACCCCTTATCGGACGCGACCACCCAGCTCTCGCGCGGAAGACCGCTGGACACCGCCACTGACCACCGAAGGACGCCGGAGACCCTCAGAAGACCACCATTAGACAGTCGAAGGTCGCCGAAGACCGCCAGAAGACCGCCCAAGAGTCCACGGTCGAACACGTAGCATGTCTCACCGCCCCGCTCCCCGCGGTCGCGCCACGGCCCGGCGCCCCCCTCCCCCACGCCCGCCCAGGCCCGTGGTGCACCGCGACCTCAAGGGGGCGAACGTGCTGGTGGACCTGAGCTTCTGCTGCAAGCTGGCGGACTTCGGCTGCTCGAAGAGGAGCGCTCCTCTCCTGCATGCCCTCGTCCGCCTCCCGCTTCTCCCCTCCTCCGCATCCCGAAAAAGAAAACCAGCATAAGCAGAAACTTTCGAAGGCCCGCGCATTTTGGGAGGGATCTGCGCTGGACCCCCGCATCGGCCCCTCTGGCGGCGACCCAGGCGTGCGCCGCGCGCCGGGGAGGGGGATCCAGCGCCGATGCAAGAGACCCGCGTAGGCTTGCGAACGTTTATGTTCACGCATTTGTTCTGGAAACACTGTTCGGCGGAGAGCCCAAAGGGAAAGTGGGAGGGGTCAGGAGTTTTCCAAAGCGGCGTGGTTTCTCAGAAGCCCTCACGCCTTCTGAGAAGCTGTGTAAGCCTTGGCCGAAGCCACAGTCAGCGTCTCAGAAGCCGCGAGGGCTTCTGAGAAGCCCCACCGCCTTTGAGAAGACTTGCCCCCTCTCTTGGCTCGCCGCCGAAAAATCTAGCATAGGGCGAGACCACTATCTGGCCCGAGAGCACGTGCATCGTCCACAAGGCGCAAGCCAGGGCCGCGCCGCGACGGGGGTCCAGACACCTCGTCGGAACGCGTCGACATCCATTTTTAGTGAAGGGCAGTGTGAGACGCTGCCCCCTACGAAGTGGGAACGGGCACCGAGGGTAACGTGGTACGTTGCCCTCGGTGTCCACTTCCCCCCCCCGGGAGAAGCACGAAACTTCGCAGTGGACGACCACGTGAAGGGAGAGGGGGGAGTTCGTTGCCTTCCCTTCGCCCCACTTCTTGGGGTTTCTTTTGGGGGGGGGGCCGTCGGGAGGTGTGAGGGCTCCCCCCGTAGGCCCCCCGACGGCCCTGCTCCTCCTCCTCCTCCTCCTCCTCCTCCTCCTCGTCCTCCCTCCTCCCTCCTCCTCCTCTTCCTCCTCCTCGCCCTCCTCCTCCTCGACCCCCTTCACACCTCCCGCCGCGGAAGCGGGGCGGGCGGGCGACGGGCAGGAGAGCGCAGCGGCAGAAGCAGGGGCGAGCCGACTTCGGAAGGGGGATGGAACACAGGCACGAACACCTCCCGTAGGGGAACAAAAAGTGGCATAAACATAACAACTCGGAGGTCCGCGCGGATTTCTCGGATCGGCGCTGGGGCCCCCCGGCGGCGCCTCCAGCGCCGCCCCTGGCGTGCTCCGCGCGCCAGGGAAAGGGGTCCAGCGCCGATCCGAGAAATCCGCGCGGACCTCCGAGTTTTTATGTTTATGCCACTTTTTGTTCCCCTATGTCGATTTCCCAGGAGAGCACGGGAAAAGTACAGAAGATGACGAACATCCGGGGCATGTGGAAGCGACGGGGCATCCTGAATGTGTGGCTCTTGATTGTTGTGTCCCTGGGCCCCTTCACGAAAACCACGCCGATTGGGGACAAGCAAGGGGTGGGGGGGGGAGTGAGAGGCGAGGGGCCAGGGGGTGCGCAACAGCCCCAGCGGCGCTGGCAACATCCACCAGGGGGCCCGTCGGCCCAAGCCGTGCCGCAACCACCGAGAGACGAGAACGAGGGCGAGGGCGAGGACGAGGACGAGGGCGAGGACGAGGGCGAGGACCAGGGCAAGGGCGAGGACCAGGGCGAGGACGAGGACCAGGGCGAGGACGAGGGCGAGGGCGAGGACGAGGACGAGGACGAGGGGGCGTGAGAAGGAGGGAGGAGCGGGAGGGCTCGCCGGAGTGGCCGCGTGCGCTGCCCACGGTGCCCGGGTTGCCCGCGGTTGCCCCGCCGTTGGGGCGCGGGGGCAAACGCGGGCGGATGGGCGGGTGAAGCCCCTTTCTCCAATGCTCTCCAGGCGGGCGCGCTTTCCAGCAAATCCTGGAGGTGCCTGCTCACCGAAACACCCAAGGCAGCTTCCCAACGCAAACACATTGCGCGATGATTGTCTGGGGGGCGGGGTCTGTTGCCAACGAAGGAGGAGGAGGAGGAGGAGGAGGAGGAGGAGGAGAACGGCGAGGACGAAGAGGAAGGGGAATACAGAAAGGATGACGGTTTGGGAGGGGAAAGGGGGAAGAGGGACGAGGAGGAGGAGGAGGAGGAGGAGGAGGAGGAGGAGCAAGAGGAGGAGGAGGAGGAGGAGGAGGAGGAGGAGGAGGAGGAGGAGGAAGGTGGGCAAGGTGGGCAAGGCAGCGGCCGGGCTGCCTTACGCCTCCGTTAAAGCCCTCACTTCAGAGCATGCCGGCCTCGTCCTCCGGACGCAGGTCACACCGCAGGCGTGGAAGACCCAACCGAGGTTCCACAAGAGGGAGCAGCGCCGGCCACAGCAGCGCTTGACAAGCTACCGGACCCTCAGCACCAACACAGCTGAGCGCCGCATAGCAGAAGAGCTCTGGGCCCTCCAGAGGAAAGGGCGATGACGGTCCTGCGGCAGGGTTGCCTGCCGACTCCCCGGCACGAGTCGGACAATGATCAGGTGTGTGCGTTGTCTCCCTTTCTAGAATAAAAAAAAGAGCTCTGAGCCCTCCACCACGGGGACGAGAACTGGGGACCTGCTGGCGAGAGCCAATTGGGCCGCGGGGGCTCTCTCATCCCCGCGCCTCTGAGCACAGAAGCTCGCCCGGTTCGGGCCGCGCTGGGCCTGCCGCTCGTGGAGGCGCTCGCCGACCAGGCCGAGGCGTTCGACACCATCCGCACGCCGGCCATCATCATCCACCTCCCGGGAGGGCGCGGAGGGGCCCTTCGGAGAAGACCTAGCATTAAGTCGGGCCCGTCCCTCTACAGGGGGAGTATTCAGAAACAGTCAAAAATAGTCGGGGGACGATTTTGGGGGTATTGCTAAGGCCTTAAGGGGCCATTGCCGCCGACCCTGGATACCTCGGCCCTCGAGGGTGACGGGATGCGTGATAAGACGTCGGAGGTAAATGAAGACGTGGCGGAGGAGGAGGAGGAGTAGGAAAGGGAGGAGGAGGAGGAGGAGGAGGAGGAAGAGGAGGAGGAGGAGGAGGAGGAGGAGGGTATTTTTGATTTGTTGTCCAAAATCCCCCTGTAGGGGGACAGGCCCGACCTAAACCTAGCAGCTGCAGCCCAAATGCTCGAGGACACGCAGATTTGGGTCGTCGGCCGGGACGCGGTCTCGGAGACGATCTCCCTCACCGGAGGCATGCCTGAAGGACGCCGACTGGCGTCGGCATGCTATGCAGGCGCAGCTCGCTGCTTCGCACTTACCCACCTGAGGAAGCTGTGGTTGCATTCCATACGGAGACAAACTCGACGATACCCAGGCCAGCCCGTCCTGGGCGTGGTGCGAGGAGACGGCTGGCCGTTGCGCACAGGGGGAGCTCGCACGGGGCGACGCCATGCGAATCGCGACCACGCGAGGGGACCAGTGCGGACTATTCGACGTCGCGTCCACAGTCCGAGTTGACCTGACGCAGCTCAAGATGACAACGCCCACAGAACGAGTTCCCGCGGTGGCCTCTCCCGAGCCCTCTGCAAGCTAGGCGCGGCGTCGCGAAGCATCCGAGAAAAGTTCGTTTGGGCCCTGGCAAGACAGAGTGCGTGGCGCAAGGCCTCGCTGACCAGAGGCCGCTCAATGGGATTGCCTTTGTCGACCTCCACGCGTCCTTGGGCATCCCCGTTGGGCCCGACGCGACCATGACTGGCCTGCTGAAGCAAGTTGAGCAGCGGGCACAGAGGGCCTGGCGCGGAACCCTCGCGGGCATTGAGCTGCTCGGCCTCCCCCTGGCGGTGGCGCTCGCGGCACTGCGGGCCCACGTGAAGCCGGGCGCCTGCCGCGGAGCTGCCCTCCTGGTGCTCCGCGGGGCATGGGCGCCCCGAGATCGGGGCGCCCTGGAGATTCAGCACGACCGCGCTGCGACAGGCGTTTGGTCTCTGGGCCAGGGCCCCGGCCATCCCCCAGTCCGCCTTCCCGCCGCGCGCGCTGCGCCTGGTGGGTCAAGCCCAGGCCACCTGGACAGCGGCGACGCAGCACCACGCCGGCGGCTTGGACGTGCGACCGCTCCGGAAGTGGGCGGAGGCGGCGGCCGCAGCGCCTCCCGAGGCGCTCGGCCGGGAGGCGCGCAAGAGGTTGGTCCGGCGCTACCTCGTGGAGGCGGTCGACCCGCAGCTGCAGCGGCGCGAAGATCTCTGGGCGGCCGCCGAGCTCGCCCGATACCGCCGGACAGAGCGCAGCGGGTCGCGACGGACGAGCGGAGTTCCGCATGACCTGTCGCGCGATCCGGCCCTGGGCGCAGCGGCGCCTCCTGCAGTGGCGGAGCGGCGGAGGCCACCTGCCCGTGGTGCGACGGCGCGGAAGTGGACGTCAAGCACCCTCCCCAGTGCCGCAGTGCATCGCAGGCGGCGCGGCACGCCGCAGCGGGGACAGCCTGGGAGGGCGCGCCAGCCACAGAGTTTGCGCAGCGCTGCGCACAGGACGCCGACGTTCTGACGGGGGTGGCCGCAGCAGCACGGCTCGCGGCTGGGCCAGGGAGGTGATGCGGGCGCCCGAGGGCCGAAGGACCCTTAAGCCGTTAAGGACCACCCATTCTGGAGGCCTTCGATGATGTGGCGACGGGAGACCTCCCCCTCTGCTTGGCGGTGGCTGGGAAGCCTCCCGCGACCGCCCCCTCAGAAGGGGCACGCTGCTGGGAAAATGTATGAAATTTGTTCCCGGCAATTTTCTGACCGCCTGGCCGCCGCCAGGGGCTTCCCCGAAACGACCGCCTGTCCCTCGGCGGGGACATGGGCGATGCTGACCGTCGGCGCCATCTCCGCCGTGCCGTCGTCTCGTCGTTGTCGTCGTCGGTCGTCGCTGTCGTCGTCGTCGTCGCCGTCGTCGTCGGTGCCGTCGGCGTCGGGGTCGTCGTCGCCGCCTTGCTACCCACCCTCCCCGCCCTTCCTCCCATGTCCCTCCCTTGCCCTTCCGCCCTCCCCCTTCTCCTCCCCTTTCTCCTCCTCCCCCCCGCCGTTCCCCCCCTCCCGCCCCCTCTCCCCTCCCCCCCCCTCTCGTCGGTCCAACGCCGTCCTTCGAAATTGGGGTGGGCCTGGCAACAGACCGCGCCCCCGACGGGCGCCCAGCGACAACCCCGTCCGCCCTGCCGCGGCAGGCTTCGGGACTCGTTGAGTCGCTGGCAGACCGTCGCGCCAGGATTATGTTATATGCTCCTACAAATCTATATCGATATATTACATATCATGTGTTGCACAAAAAACTGTCTGCTGGGAGAAGCCCGCGCTGGGGCGCGAACAGGGGGCGGCATGCGGTCGAAAAAAACACGGAGGAGGAGGCGGAGGAAGAGAAACGGAGGAGAAGGAATTCGACAAAGAGGATGAGGGAAGAGGAGAAGGAGGAGAAGGAGGACGAGGAGGAAAATCATGATGAGAAAGAGGTAGGAAGAGGAAGAGGAGGGGGAGAATGAGGGATGAGGAGGACCAGTGTAAACCCAAGAGCCAGCAACGATGTTGGAATAACCACGCCACCAAATTCCCGCTTCATAGGCCCCTACCACGGTCCATTTCCATTGATCGGGGGAGCGTAAGACCGGGTTTGCCAGGACTCGGGTTCGCCATCGTTTTTTGACGACCGCGACTCGGATTTTGACGAGTAGGAGTTTCGTGGGATGTCTGCAGCGGGAGGCCTCGTCAAAATGCAGGCTCGGCCTCGTCATTTGTTTGACGACCTCGTCGGGGATTTCCGAGTCCCCTGTACCCGGGTCTTACGCCCCCTCTGAATTGAGGGACTTGCCTCGTTGGAATACAACCGTCTGAAGACCCTGAAGCATGCCAAAACATGGTTCTCGGGGTTTCAACGCCACTGATAAACAGGAATGTTTCGTCTTGACGATCCTGCATCGGGCCAGAACGCCATTCCTGGGGCTCTAACACCGCGAATCAACGTAACTGTTGCGCCATCATAATCCGAAGTCCTTCCAAACAAGTCTTCCGAACTCCACATCGCCTTTTGGAAACGACCCGCCTTCAATCCGTGAAACTCTTGCAAATGTTTGAAACGAATGTGCGCGGCGCTAATGCGAGAGCCACATTTTGAAGACGGCCCGCCCTCAATCCCTGAAACGCTTGCAATGTTTAAAGCGAATGCGCGCGGCGCTGAGGCGAGAGCCACATGTCGAAAACGACCCGCCCTCAACGAATGCGCGCGGCGGTGGGGCGAGAGCCACAGTTTGAAACGACCCGCCCCCCATCTTTGAAACCGTTGTCAACGTTTAAGCCTCAGGGTCATAAATGGTGAGAAGGTCTGAGGCGAAACGCCTGGGTGGTCCTAAAGACTGACCCCGGGGTGCGACAGGGAGAAGCTATTTATAAGCAAAAGGAGTGGAGGAGGAGGAGGAGGAGGAGCAGCAGCAGGAGGAGGTGGAGGAGGGGGGGAAAGGATGGAGGGCAAGCTAGCTGCGCTCTCGCCATATCTGACATCCGATATATCCCTCCCATCCCTTCTCATTGCGTTGGTTGTTTCTCTATCCGGACGCGTGTCATAGCCGACCTGTTATTCCAAGAAGATTACATCGTGGTATCCGCAATCGGAAGAAGGGGAGTTGCGACAATGGAAGAGGAGGAGGACGAGGAGGAGGAGGAAAAGGAAGAGATGGTGGCGGGTGAGCAGGAGGACGAGCAGGAGAACAGGGACGAGCATGAGAAAGGATGAGGAGGACGAGGACGAACAGCAGCAGGAGGAATTGGAGGGGAAGGAGCGGGAGGACCGGGAGGACCAAGGGAAGGCGGAAGAGCTGAGCAGGAGGAAAAGAGGGAGGATGAGTAAGGAGGAGGAGGAGGAGGAGGAGGAGGAGGAGGAGAAAGGGAGGACGAGGACGAGGACGAGGACGAGGACGAGGAAGAGGACGAGGACGAGGAGGAGGAGGAGGAGGACGAGGACGAGGACGAGGACGAGGACGAAGAGCAGCAGCGGGAACCGGAGTGGAGGAAGCGGGGGGGGCAGGAGACCAAGAGCAGGCGGGGGAGGGGAAAGGAGGGGGGGGCCGACAGCGCCGAGGCAGGACCCGGATCCAGAAAGGGGGCCCGCGCTGAAGCGAGGGCGCCAGCCGGAACGACGGGAGCGCAGCGCCGTTCCGAAAGGAATGCCCCTTTTGTCCAGTCCTGCGTTTGAGAGAGCAGTGCGCGGAGAGGGCGGAGCACCTCCTGGACAGGGTCAGGAGCGGAAGGAGAGCAGTAGTCCCAACGTGCAGCTGCGGATGGAGGAGGACAGGCGGCAGCCCCCTGCCCGAGCATAGGAGCACGCAGACGCAGTCCTTCACCAGCTGCGGCTCCGCACAGTGGTGCGCGCCCGAGGTGTTCAAGGACCAGGGGGGTTCGACGGCCTCCGCTCGGCCGCCCCCGCTCGCGTTGGGTCGTCGTCGTTCGGCTACGCGCCCATGCGCTCCGATGCGTGCACGGACGGTCGGGCCCACCACGCTTCGACCCGACACGCTTCGTCCACGCATCGCGTTGCGCCGCCGGTTCTGGCCCCGCCACGCCTCGACGCGGCACGAGCAACGACGTCCCGGTCCTCGTGCGTCCACGCCCCGAGCGTTTCAGAGCCTCCCGCCTCACGGAGCGGAGCGGCACGCGATCCGCTCGCAGGACACAGCGTGTCGCTGGGGCCGCCGCCGCGACGCGCTGAACAAAAAAATCACGACCGTGACTATCGCAGAAGATGCATTCATTCCCGGTGGGCAGGCAGGCACGAGGTGGCCGCGCCTGGCTGCAGCGCACTTGCAGCAGCAGGCTTCTGCAGCAGGAGTCGCCCGGCAGGGTCAGAGGTGCTCTCTGCCGCAGCGCGAGCGCTCGCTCCGTGCGAGCAGGCCTTTGAACGGGCTGCACCGTCTGCAAGACTGCACCGAGGAGGAAGGGCGAGAAGAGGGCGGCCGCGGAGAGAGGGCTGGAACCCGTGGGGCCGCCCATTAAGGGACCACATGTGAACCCTGCCCCTGCCGCGCACGAATTCCGAGGGGGAGGGGCAGGGTTCGCATGTGTGGCCCCTTCTCCGGGGAGAGGGCGCCGGCTGCCGCACACCCCGTCTCCGGGTAAGAGAGCCGCGCCGAGGAGGGGGCGGGCCTGGGGCCCGGAGGGCCGGGCTGCACGCAGGAGGGTGGCCCTGCGCCAGAGCGGCCTCTGGTTGCGCGGCCTTCGGGGGGGGGCGCGGGGAGGGGAGCAGTCAGGAGGGGAAAAAACACACAGACACAATTCATCGTCGACTCCCCAGAAAGTAGGGGAGAATATGGGAAGTGGGTGGGAAGACAAAAACTTAGAAAATATGGGAAGAAAATGTTGGGAATCCTTTTATGTGGGTGTACTTATTTGTGTGTCCTGGGGCCACTTCAAGCAGACCAGGGCCCGCGGGCCGCTGCTGCGGCAGCGCACGCCGCGATCGGCAGCGCCCCCCAGTCTCGGGCCGAACGAGAGGGGGGGGGACAGGGAAAGGGGGGGGGTTACGCAATCTGCGGCCTGCAGCTGGGTTTCGGCCCCGCCGCCGGGCCCATCCCTCTGTACACGGGCGCCTCCAGGCGCCGGGAGGCGCCGGGCAAATCGGCTATACGCGAGCTGATTCTCAAGCCCCCCCTTTGCTGTCCCCCCCCCGATTCGCCCGACCCGGCAGTCGCGCCAGGGCCGGCCGTCGTCGCCGGCGCTCCCAGGCTCGAGGCGCGATGGCCGATGGCGGCCGTGTCGGGCGGGCCCAGGGCCAGGACGGACCGCCACTCCTGAGCTCAGTGGGCCCTGGAAACGACAGGGCAGTTTTTTCACCGGTTCCGTTTTGCCGTTTTTGTTGCCGGTTCCGTTTTGCCGTTTTTTGTTACCGGTTCCGTCGCCGTTTTTTGACCGGTTCCGGCTCCGGTTCCAATCCTGGAGCCGTTTTTTTGCCGTTTCCGGTCGCCGTTTTTTTGCCGTTTCCATTTTCAAAGGGACATTTTTGGGGAAACGGTGAAAAAAAAGCCCTGCCGTTTCCGGGGCCCACAAAGGTCCTGAGGTGTGTCGCTGCCCAGGGCCCTCCACAGGCCCCAGGACCCTTTGAGAAAACGACTCAGAGGGAAAAGCGACTGGTCCTGGGGGAAGGTGCCCGGGGTCCAGGGCACGTCTCCCTCAGGACCCGCTTCCTCCATCCCGAATAGATCGCTCCAGAGCATCTCGGAACGCTCTCGAAGCGTCCCCGAGCGCTCTGGAACGGCCGCGGCGCCCGACACAGCCTTCCTGAGCCCCCAGATCTCAGAGATCCCTGGATGCTACTCGATCCGATCTTGTCCCGATCCTGGTTTCGCACCCTGTTGGGGGCAGTGCTGTCTGACTGTTCAGGGCCTCGAGGCGGGGAGCTGCTCGTCGCCGCGGCGGGACCCCCCCTTGTCTGCACGAACGAGATGGGCACGGAAAGAATGGGCACAATGCTCAACAGCAGTTCCTGTTCATTTTGAACAGGATTCGTTGTCCACGCCGCCGCGGCCTGTGCCCCAACAGCGGCCGCTGTTGGTTTGGCACAACATTTGTTGTTGGACATTGTACCCATTCTCTCCGTACCCATTTCGGGCGTCCAAACCTTCGAGATCTTGGCCAGCAGCCCAGCCTCGAAGGTCGCGGGCAGAGAGAAGTCGTGCCTCCCCGCAGCAGGGTCGGTCGCGCGGCGGCTGGTCTTGTGCTTCTCTCCGCCCGATCATCCCCCGGCCTCGGGGCCGTCAAGACTTAAGTCGGGCCTGTCCCCCTACAGGGGGATTCCGACGAAAAATAAAAAGTACCCCAATGATAGTCAAACAATAGTCCAAAAATAGTCTAAGGACTATGTGTTGAGTATTTTCTGACATTGTAGGGCATCTTTGGGGTATTTCTGTTTTTCTGCGAAAATCCCCCTGTAGGGGGACACGCCCGACATAAGTCAAGACATGACTCGGAGAAGGACGGGGGGGGGGGCCGAGCCTCAGATCCAGGCGTCGCCCCCCCCCCCCCCCAAAAGAAAAAACAAAGCAACGGACAAATGTTTCACGTATACACGCCTGTCGTTGAGAGTGGGTACTTCTGGATTCCCAGATCCCGATATATTTTGGGCGCCTTTCTACTTCGAGCGTCGAGTGCTTGTTCCTTTTCCTTCCTCTTCAGGGGGCGCAAGCCCAACCTGCTTCCGACGCCTTGCTACTTCACGTTGGTACCCACTTCTTCCAACCGACGTGTAGGCCGTTTCCCGGCCCTGGGGCCGTCAAACAAAGAATCGGGACGGGAAGCCGCTCTCAGGGAAGATCACAGGTAGTGCCAAGGGGGGTCACCACTGGGAGGTTCGCCAACTCCTCGAGGAGGACGGTTCCTCAGGAAGCCCAAAGCCCCCCAGACCCACCCCCCCAAAAGAACACACAAACAACACAGAAACTCTTCGGCTCTGGATCCTCAAGGCTCGCTCCTCGGAAGGAGCTGCCAAAACCCCCGGTGGTGAGCCCCCTTGGCGCTGCCAGGGTCGAGATCCCCAGGGGGGCCCCGGGCCACGAAAAAGCTGCCACGCCGGAGGAGAGGGGAGGGGGGGAGAACGCTGACCTTCTTACATCAGGCGATCGCAAACACGGATCAAGGTGGCGTGGATTAGCGACGGGTTCCTTTTTTCATGGGAAATCGCGGATTTCCGCCGCCGAGCGAGGCGGCGCCGGCCGCACTTTGGGGAGGGCACTTCCCCCGAACCATGGATTTGGCGACCGCGCGCCAAATCCATGGATCGTTAATCCATGTTTGCGCGCTCCCGAGACCAGGGACTGCAACCAAACAGGTTCTGACTCACAGTCGGCGCGCATTGGCAGGTCGACCCTGCACAATCAAGGGTACTCTCGTGTACTGTCCATCCCTTCTCATGTCCTCTGCGTGTTCGGACTGAGGGTACCCCTGTGTCCTGCCATGTTGCCGTCGGAGGAGTCTCGTGTCCTGTCGCGTTTCCTCCCGCATGCGCTCCCACTGTAGCAGATGGCAGGCCCCGGTGCCGGTTGCGGGCCCCCCCTGGAAGGTCGGAGGAGAGGGGGGGTCGGTGCTTCTGGCGGTTCCATCGATCACTTGGCGTCCCTCGGACGTGCGCATTCTTGCTCTCGGCGAGGACCATCGAGAGGCATCTAATTAGGATCATCGCGCGCGAAAAGAAGAAGCAAGAATCGCACGGAGCCGAAACGTGCACGAGGAACGGACGTCCGAGCGATGGCGAGATCAAGCTCTCCTCAGGGGAGCGTAAGACCCGGGTTTGCCAGGACTCGGGTTCGCCATCGTTTTTTGACGACCGCGCCTCGGATTTTGACGAGGAGGAGCTTCGTTGGATGTCTGCAGCGGGAGGCCTCGTCCAAATGCAGGCTCGGCCTCGTCATTTTCTTGACGACCTCGTCGGGGATTTCCGAGTCCCCTGTACCCAGGTCTTACGCCCCCTCTGAATTGAGGGAGTTGCCTCGTTGGAATACAACCGTCTGAAGACCCTGAAGCATGCCAAAACATGGTTCTCGGGGTTTCAACGCCACTGATAAACAGGAATGTTTCGTCTTGACGATCCTGCATCGGGCCAGAACGCTATTCCTGGGGCTCTAACACCGCGAATCAACGTAACTGTTGCGCCATCATAATCCGAATTCCTTCCAAACAAGTCTTCCGAACTCCACATCGCCTTTTGGAAACGACCTGCCTTCAATCCGTGAAACTCTTGCAAATGTTTGAAACTCTTGCAAATGGGTCTTACGTCCCCCTGATCTTCGGGCCTTTAGGGGTTCTCTCTTCCCGCAGCTCCGCCCCGGCGTGAGCCGTCAGGGCCTGCAGGCCTGCGGGGATGGTCCCGCACGGCCGTCTGGGGCTCGAGAGCTTCGGCCGGACACGCCCGACATAAGTCAAGACATGACTCGGAGAAGGACGGGGGGGGGGCCGAGCCTCAGATCCAGGCGTCGCCCCCCCCCCCCCCAAAAGAAAAAACAAAGCAACGGACAAATGTTTCACGTATACACGCCTGTCGTTGAGAGTGGGTACTTCTGGATTCCCAGATCCCGATATATTTTGGGCGCCTTTCTACTTCGAGCGTCGAGTGCTTGTTCCTTTTCCTTCCTCTTCAGGGGGCGCAAGCCCAACCTGCTTCCGACGCCTTGCTACTTCACGTTGGTACCCACTTATTCCAACCGACGTGTAGGCCGTTTCCCGGCCCTGGGGCCGTCAAACAAAGAATCGGGACGGGAAGCCGCTCTCAGGGAAGATCACAGGTAGTGCCAAGGGGGGTCACCACTGGGAGGTTCGCCAACTCCTCGAGGAGGACGGTTCCTCAGGAAGCCCAAAGCCCCCCAGACCCACCCCCCCAAAAGAACACACAAACAACACAGAAACTCTTCGGCTCTGGATCCTCAAGGCTCGCTCCTCGGAAGGAGCTGCCAAAACCCCCGGTGGTGAGCCCCCTTGGCGCTGCCAGGGTCGAGATCCCCAGGGGGGCCCCGGGCCACGAAAAAGCTGCCACGCCGGAGGAGAGGGGAGGGGGGGAGAACGCTGACCTTCTTACATCAGGCGATCGCAAACACGGATCAAGGTGGCGTGGATTAGCGACGGGTTCCTTTTTTCATGGGAAATCGCGGATTTCCGCCGCCGAGCGAGGCGGCGCCGGCCGCACTTTGGGGAGGGCACTTCCCCCGAACCATGGATTTGGCGACCGCGCGCCAAATCCATGGATCGTTAGTCCATGTTTGCGCGCTCCCGAGACCAGGGACTGCAACCAAACAGGTTCTGACTCACAGTCGGCGCGCATTGGCAGGTCGACCCTGCACAATCAAGGGTACTCTCGTGTACTGTCCATCCCTTCTCATGTCCTCTGCGTGTTCGGACTGAGGGTACCCCTGTGTCCTGCCATGTTGCCGTCGGAGGAGTCTCGTGTCCTGTCGCGTTTCCTCCCGCATGCGCTCCCACTGTAGCAGATGGCAGGCCCCGGTGCCGGTTGCGGGCCCCCCCTGGAAGGTCGGAGGAGAGGGGGGGTCGGTGCATCTGGCGGTTCCATCGATCACTTGGCGTCCCTCGGACGTGCGCATTCTTGCTCTCGGCGAGGACCATCGAGAGGCATCTAATTAGGATCATCGCGCGCGAAAAGAAGAAGCAAGAATCGCACGGAGCCGAAACGTGCACGAGGAACGGACGTCCGAGCGATGGCGAGATCAAGCTCTCCTCAGGGGAGCGTAAGACCCGGGTTTGCCAGGACTCGGGTTCGCCATCGTTTTTTGACGACCGCGCCTCGGATTTTGACGAGGAGGAGCTTCGTTGGATGTCTGCAGCGGGAGGCCTCGTCCAAATGCAGGCTCGGCCTCGTCATTTTCTTGACGACCTCGTCGGGGATTTCCGAGTCCCCTGTACCCAGGTCTTACGCCCCCTCTGAATTGAGGGAGTTGCCTCGTTGGAATACAACCGTCTGAAGACCCTGAAGCATGCCAAAACATGGTTCTCGGGGTTTCAACGCCACTGATAAACAGGAATGTTTCGTCTTGACGATCCTGCATCGGGCCAGAACGCTATTCCTGGGGCTCTAACACCGCGAATCAACGTAACTGTTGCGCCATCATAATCCGAATTCCTTCCAAACAAGTCTTCCGAACTCCACATCGCCTTTTGGAAACGACCCGCCTTCAATCCGTGAAACTCTTGCAAATGTTTGAAACTCTTGCAAATGGGTCTTACGTCCCCCTGATCTTCGGGCCTTTAGGGGTTCTCTCTTCCCGCAGCTCCGCCCCGGCGTGAGCCGTCAGGGCCTGCAGGCCTGCGGGGATGGTCCCGCACGGCCGTCTGGGGCTCGAGAGCTTCGGCTGGGCAGCAACCAAGCGGAGGGCAAGAGGAGGAGGAGCGGCCAGCAGCAGCAGCAGCAGCCTTTGCTGCCCTCGTCCGCGGCATGATTTTTTCTCGTACTCCGTGAAATCGGCGATTTGTTTTTGTTTTTAGAACGCGACAAGCTCAGCTTCATGTCTGGCCAACGAAGCGCCACGTAAAGATGTCCGCGGGGTTGGGGGAGGCTTTCGTGATGAGGATCTACAATCCTCCCCAGTTCCCAATCCCACCCCCACGTAAGCCCATTACATTACAGGACAAATTGTTCTGGCGATTAATACTGTAATATCAAACGCCTCAACACTAAAACGCAACAAGCTCAGCCTCATGTCTGGCCAACAAAGCCAGCAGCAGCACGCAGCAAGCAGGGAGCAGCAGCAGCAGCAGCAGCCAGCAGCTCACACGTCTGCAGCAGCGCTTCCCGTCGTGCCTGGAAAGGAGTGATTTGTGAGCCATGTGGGAGGCTTTGTCTGAGGTTCTGGGTGCCGTCAAGAGGCCGCCAAGAGCGACGAAGAGGTGGCCCTCTGAGAAGCCAGGGGGCTCCTGAGAAGCGGTAAGCAAATCTGAAACGGCTTATTCGAAGCCCTTCGCCTTGACGGAAAATTCCCTTCGCGCCACCCCTTCCTGGAGGGTCCTTGAAGTCCGTTGGAGCAGTGCTACAGCAGGTTCGTGTCGTGTCGTAGCGGCGGCTACCCTGGAATAGGCCGATATCGAACGAATTGCGCTATCGGAAAGCCGGGATCGTTCAAGGCTGAACGATGCACGCGGTGTCGGAGACCAAAACCCAGGTCATCACGACTCAGAAGCCGGGCGATGGCTGACAAACCCGTGGCTGCTAAAACAGAGCTCCGGGAAATTGTTCCCTACCTAGGCTCTGCCTAGAAGGGTTCTGACTTTATTCCCTACTTAGGCTCTGCCTAGAAGGGTTCTTACTTTATATGCTTAAAGGGCCGGGCAGTGTTGCCCGCCCCGGGCGGTTCCCCCGGCATCCGCCCCGCGGTTCCCCCAGTGACGCTCCTTTAGCTTAGCATTGCTTATCTCATCTTAGCTTAGCTTATTTCATCTTAGCTTAGCCTAGCTTCATCTTAGCTCAGGTTTATTCCCTACTCAGGCTCTGCCTAAAGGGTTCTTACTTTGTTTATTTAAGGGGGCCGGGCAGTGTAAAACGCCCCGGGCGGTTCCCCCAGTCCCCGCCCCGCGGTTCCCCAAGTTGCGCCCCCTGGGTTCACCCAGCTTAGCTTAGCTAAGCTTAGCGTAGCTTAGCTTAGCATAGCTGAGCGTGGCCTAGCCTAGCTTAGCTTTGCCTAGCCTAGCTTAGCTTGGCTTAGCTTAGCTTAACTTATATCATCTTAGCTTAGCTTGGCTTGGCCTAGCCTAGCTTAGCTTAGCTTAGCCTAGCCTAGCTTCGCTTAGCTTAGCATAGTTTAGCTTACCTTAGCTTAGCTTAGCGCAGCGCAGCAAAACGCAGCGCAGCATTAGCACAGCATAGCATAGCATAGCCAAGCACAGCATAGCATAGCATAGCTCAGCATAGCATAGCATAGCATCGCATATCATAGCATAGCATGGCTCAGCATAGCACAGCGCAGCATAGCATAGCATAGCATAGCATAGCATATTGTTGCATTCCTAGAGGCTCTAACTCCTAGGTAGGGTCGCACTGGGATAATATGCTTAAAGGGCCGGGCAGTGTTGCCCGCCCTGGGCGGTTCCCCCGGCATCCGCCCCGCGGTTCCCCCCAGCGACGTTCCCTTAGTTTAGCGTTGTTTATCTCATCTTAGCTTAGCTTATTTCATCTTAGCTTAGCTTAGCTTCATCTTAGCTCAGGTTGATTCCCTACCTAGGCTCTGCCTAAAGGGTTCTTACTTTGTTTATTTAAGGGGGCCGGGCAGTGTAAAACGCCCCGGGCGGTTCCCCCAGTCCCCACCCCGCGGTTCCCCAAGTTGCGCCCCCTGGGTTCACCCAGCTTAGCTTAGCTAAGCTTAGCTTAGCTTAGCTGAGCTTATCTCATCTTAGCTTAGCTTGGCTTGGCGTGGCTTAGCTTAGCTTAGCTTAGCCTAGCCTAGCTTCGCTTAGCTTAGCATAGCTTACCTTAGCTTAGTTTAGCGCAGCGCAGCAAAGCACAGCGCAGCATTAGCACAGCATAGCATAGCATAGCCAAGCATAGCATAGCCTAGCATAGCATAGCTCAGCATAGCATAGCATAGCATAGCATTGCTTAGCATAGCACAGCGCAGCATGGCATAGCATAGCATAGCATAGTGTTGCTTTCCTAGATGCTCCAACTCCTAGGTAGGGTCGCACTGGGATATTTTTCTGTCTTCCCGGAAGCAGCCCGTTTATTATGTAGTGCGTTGAGCTTTTGATTCCGGGAAATTGTTGTTCCTTCCCAGAAGACTGTTTTAGCAGCCTCGGATTTGCCAGCCTTCGCCCCGGCGTTAAGTCGGGCCTGTCCCTCTACAGGAGGAATATTCAAAAATATGTATCAATAGTTGTGGGACGATGTTGTGACTTTTTTTTTTGTTCTAGTATGTTTGCGGGTATTTAAAATTTATCGCCCACTATCCTCCTGTAGGGGGACGTGCCCGACCTAAGATGTGCCAGCCTTCGCCCAGCTTCTAAACGACACGAGGTCGCCGTAGAGGCTTCCGGCGAGGCACATGGCACTCCCGAGGTCGAGGTGGGAGCACCAGCGGCCCAAGAGATGCCCACGGAGGCCCCAAGAGACGCCCTGCGCATCCAAAGCTCAAGTCGGGCACGTCCCTCTACAGGAGTCAAACAGTGGCGAAGCGCCCTGGCTCGCCGATCTAGGCCTACCAAACAATGTTCTAAAAACTTCTTGTGAAGTCTACGAAATGTTCTTAGAACATGTCTGGCTGGGATTGTTTTGCTTTAGCCCATTGAGCTTGCGTTCTAAACGCATTGTTTTTGTGATTGGGTCATTTCTAGGTTCAAAGAACGCTTCTTGGTAGGCCAAAAGAAATGCCGGGACGGTCGATCCCTGCCCAACGGAAGAATACTCAAACAAATGAATTAATACATCTTATGGGGATAGTTTCTCTATTATGTTTGGCTATTGTAATGGCCTCCGGCTAGAGCCGCCGATCCAGGGGGGTGCGGATTTATTGTTTTTGTTCGACTCTGTGGCGTCTTCCCTCCTCGATTATTCCGGTCCTCTTTCTTCTTCTTCTTCGACGACGAGGACGACGACGACGGCGACGACGGCGACGACGACGACGACGACGACGACGACGACGACGACGGCGGCGGCGGCAGCGGCGGCGGCGGTGGCGCGGGCCGTGCCTCGACTCGCCGGCCGTGCCTCCGCCCGACGCGCGCGAGGAGGGGAGAGAGGAGGAGGAGGAGGAGGAGGAGGAGGAGGAGGAGCAGCAGCAGCAGCAGCAGGAGCAGGAGCAGAAGCAGGAGCAGGAGCAGGAGCAGGAGCAGGAGCAGGAGCAGGAGTAGGAGCAGGAGCAGGAGCAGGAGCAGGAGGAGGCGCAGAAGGGAGGACGAAGAGGAGGTCGAGGACAGGGAGGAATATGAGGAAGCGACGGAAAGACCCGAGAGGAGTCCCGCGGTCCTGGGATCATTGGCGACGCTTTTCGGAGCTGACGTGCCCTCTGGGGAGGTGCCTGGAGCTGTCCCCGAGGGTGGTCCGGAGAGGGTTCCGAGGGGGGGGGTTGGGGGGCGGGAGAGGGAACGGAGGAAAAGAGGAGGAGGAGAAGGACGACGACGACGACGACGACGAGGACGTCGACGGCGACGACAACGACGACGACGACGACGACGACGACGACGACGACGAGGACGAGGACGACGACGACGGCGGAGGAGAAGAGGAGGTGGAGGAGGACGACGACGACGACGACGAGGACGACGACGACGACGACGACGACGACGACGACGACGACGACGACGACGACGACGACGACGACGGCGGCGGCGGCGGCGGCGGCGGCGGCAGCGGCGGCGGCGGTGGCGCCGGCCGTGCCTCCGCTCGCCGACCGTCCTTCCGCCCGACGCGTGCGAGGAGGGGAGAGGGAGGAGGAGGAGGAGGAGGAGGAGGAAGGAGGGAGGAGGAGGAGGAGGAGGAGGGGAGAGGAGGAGAAGGAGGAGGAGGAGGAGGAGGAGGAGGAGGAGGCGCAGGAGGGAGAACGTGGAGGAGGACGAGGAGAAGGATGAGGAAACCACGGGAAACGCCAAGAGGAGTCCCGCGGTTCCAGGGTCGCCAGAGACGTCTTTGGGATCCGACGTGCTTTCTGGGGAGTTGCCTGAAGTTCTCCCGGGGGGGGGCCCAGAGAGGGCTCCGTCCGAGGGGATGGTCCTGGGGGCGGAAGGGGCCAGATCTGAGGGAGTTTCCTGGGACGCCCCGAAACATCGTGGGGATGCGCAAATCATTCAGAAAGCGTCACATGGGGGGCCGCCCCCCCTTGGGGTCCCGTGGAGGGTTGCGAAGGGACTAACTGTGGGCGGCAACGGCTAGATCTGAAGGGGGTTTTTTGGACCCCCCGAAACATCTGGGGAATGCGCAAATTACAAAGAAAACGCTAGATGGGGGACCGCCCCCCCCCTCTTCCCCCCCTCCCCGGGCAGAGGCACCCCAGCGATCCTGGGACCCCCAGACACATCTGGGGGATGCGCACATCATGAAGAAAACGCCAGATGGAGGACCGCCCCCTCCCCCTCCCGCTCTTCCCCGGCAGAGCCACCTCGGCGACCCTGGGACCCCCCGAAATATTTGGGGGATGCGCAAATCATAAAGAAAGCGCCAGATGGGGGACAGCCGCCCCCACCCCCACCCCACCCGCGTCCCCGGCAGAGCCACCCTGGCGACCTTGGGACCTCTCGAAGCATCTGGGAGATGCGCTAATCATAAAGAATACGCCAGATGCAGGACACCCCCTCCCCTCCCCCGCTTCCCCGGCAGAGCCACCCAGGCGACCGTGGGACCCCCCGAAACATTCGGGGGATGCGCAAACCTTGTTGGAAACGCCACATGCAGGACCACCCCCACCCTTCCCCCGTTTCCCCGTCAGAGCCACCTTGGCGACCGTGGAACCTCCCGTAACATTTGGGGGATGCGCAGATCTTGTTGGAAACGCCAGCTGGAGGATCCCCCCCCACCCCCGCTTCCCCAGCAGAGCTACCCCAGCGAACCCTGGGACCCCCCGAAACACATGGGGATGCGCAAAGATTTCAGAAAATACCAGATGGAGGACACCCCCCCTCCCCCGCTTCCCTGGCAGACACCCCGCCGGCGATGGGACATCCCGAAACATTTGGGGGACGCGCCAATCATTGAAAGAAAACGCCAGATGGAGAACCCCCCCAGTCCCCCGCTTCCCCAGCAGAGCCACCCCGGCGACCCTGGGACCCCCCGAAACATTTGGGGGATGCGCCAATCATAAACTAAACGCCAGATGGAGGACCTCCCCCCCCCCCTTCCCCGCTTCCCCTGCAGAGCCACCCTGGCGACCGTGGGACCCCCGAAACATCTGGGGGACGCGCAAATCATGAAGAAAACGCCAGATGGAGGCCCCCCTCCCCCCTCCTCCCCTCCTCCCCTTCCCCGGCAGAGCCACCCCGGCGACCGTGGAACTTCCCGAAACATTTGGGGGATGCGCAAATCATTCAGAAGTCGCCAGATGGAGCCCCCCCCCTCCCCCCCTCCTCTGCTTCCCCGGCAGAGCCACCCTAGCGACCCTGGGACATTCCCAAACATCTGGGGGATGCGCCAATCGTAAAGAAAACGCTAGATGGAGGCCCCCCCCCTTTCCCCCCGATCCCCGGCAGAGCCACCCCGTCGACTCCCCCCTAAGCAGAGCTGAAGATCTTGCTTAGGCTCAGAGCTGAAGCTCTTGCTGAGGCTTCTTGTAGCTCAAACGCCAGATCGGCGGATTTGGGGCGTTTTTTATTTTTGCATGTTTGGGGCATGTGTCATTTGTCACTCAAAATCCGCCTCTATGGGGGACATGCCCTACGTGAGCCTTGTGCATCCGAGGCAATCGGGACATCGTGTTGCTGCCACCTTCGGCCCAGGGTGGCATCAAGAGTGCCCCTCGTACACTGCCATTTGGGCTCAAGCCTCTTCGGCGGAATTCTGGTACATTCACACTTGCCTTCTCTGTACATCTTAATGCACTCTGATGCGCTCACATACTATTAATAGCCACCGCAGAAGGTACGCCGGCTCTCTGTGGACAGGCATGCGCTGGTTACCGCTCGCTGCAGCGTGCCTGCTGCAGCAGGCTTCCGCAGTGGGACTCGCCCGGGGCGTGAGAGGCCGATGGGGAGGACCGGCTACGCAGAAGTGTGACCCCTTCGCCAGAGAGACCCTTGTTCCGACTAGACGTAAGAGTGACCTTTCGCCGGAGTGACCTTTAGTGCGGGCACAGATGGGTCCCCAGAGGGCTGAAAACGGAGCAGGAGCAGCGGCTTGCGCGCCCAGGCTTGGTCCCCACGCGGCCCCCAGAAAGCCGCGCACCAAAGGTCACTCTTACCCAGGGCCACTCCTACGTATAGCCGATTGTTGCGCGGCCTTCCGGGGGGCGCGGGGGGGCCAAGCCCCGGCACGCGGGCCGCGGCCGTCGCACCGCACGCGGCGATCGGCGAGCCGCGCAGCAAGGGCCGCTCTTGCCCGGGGGGCCGCTGCTGCGTGCCGCCGCGAGGAGGCGCCCTTCCCGGAGGCGCCCCGGGCCCGTCCGAGGGCGCGCCGCTGGCAGGTGAGGGCGGGGAGGACACGCCAATCGCCGAGCTGCCGCCCATGGAGCTGCTCTCCGCCACTCCGGCGGGGGCCACGTCCCTGACCGTGGGCCCGGGGTCGATCATTAATCTGATGTTCGTGGAGGGCGTCGGCGCGGGCGCCTTACTCTTGCTCCAGAGCGGGAGCCAACAGGAGGTGGTGACCATTTCGGCGCTGGACTTGGGCGCGGGCACGATCGCGTTGAGCGGAGGCACGCAATGCGAGTACCCCGTGCACTCGAGCATCACTGTCACTACTGCAACTAATGACGCCGTCTGTACTACTACCACCACTGCAGTCCAGTGGTGCTGCCGCGCGAATCCGCCGCCGCGATCTGTCAGGCGCCTGGGGGAGGGGGGGGGCGCCGAGGGATGCACCCAGAGTCTTTAGTTTTGAGGCCGCTGTTTCTCATGGAAGGGATAAGAGAGTGCTGTGGGACTCCGTCAACAACACTTAGAGCATGACTGGTTCGATGCGTCAGGGGGGCCTGCTCACCAGGTGCGGAACCAATGAAAAACTATGGGCCCAACACAAATCAACAGCTGCAAGCGCGGTGGCGGATCACCACTACCACTACTACCACTACTACCACTACGACCACTACGACCACGACAAGTACTACGATCGCACCATCCGTGCAGACAGGTGATACCACCACTACTGTTCGAGACACTGCGTCTGTGGTGGGCGACCCGCACGTGACCAATCTGAACGGTGAGAGCTTCGACATCCGCATGCCGTCGCCCGAGTGCATCCTACTCCGTGTGCCTTACAACGAAGAGGAGCCCGAGATCCTCGCGCTGAGCGCCAGCATGGAGACCGACGGTACGCGGGAGTGCGGGCTCTACGTCAAGGCGGTCGCCCTACGCGGCTCGCTGCTCGGCGGCCAGGTCCTGCGAGTCCGCCCGCACACGCGCAACGCCGGCGGGTCCAACCAGGCGGGGAACGCCACGAGGACGAACTTCTCGCTGCAGGTGGGCAGCTCGGGCTGGGTGGACTTCTCGCGCCAGGACGCGGGCGCCGACATCCCAGAGGCGAGCGTCGGCTCCCTGAGGCCGGCTGCACGCAAGAGTGGCCCCTCGCCCGAGGGGCCCTTGGTTTATGTCGGGCGTGTCCCCCTACAGGGGGATTTTCGACGAAAAATAAAAATACCTTCAAAATATCAGAAAAGGGACAGAAAATGTTCGAAAAATAGTCCCCAGACTATTTTTGGACATGTTTTGGATTATTGTTTGGGTATT
>CAUYUJ010004709.1:0-33235 GCA_963575745.1 Prorocentrum cordatum | reverse complement strand
GTGCGTGCGTGTGCGTGCGTGCGTGCGTGTCTGCGTGCGTGCGTGTTCGCGTGTGCGTGCGTGTGCGTGCGCGCGTACTGTGTGCAGTGTGCCGTGTGCCGCGTGCTGTGTGCCGTGTGCCGTGTGCCGTGTGCGGGTGCGCGGGCGCGCCGTGTGCCGTGTGCGGTGTGCCGCGTGCCGCGTGCCGTGTGCCGTGTGCCGTGTGCCGTGTGTCGTGTGCGTGTGCCGTGTGTCGTGTGCGGTGTGCGTGTGCGTGCGTGCGTGCGTGCGTGTGTGTGCGTGTGTGTGTGCGTGTGTGTGTGTGCGTGCGTGTGTGTGTGCGTGTGTGTGCGCGTGCGTGCTTGCGTGCGTGCGTGCTTGTGTGCGTGTGTGTGTGTCTGTGCGTGTGTGCGTGTGTGCGTGTGTGCGTGCGTGCGTGCGTGCGCGAGTGCGTGTGTGCGTGTGCGCGTGTGCGCGTGTGCGCGTGTGCGCGCGTGTGCGTGCGTGCGTGCGTGCGTGTGCGCGTGTGCGCGTGTGCGCGTGGGTGCGTGTGTGCGTCTGTGCGTGTGCGCGTGTGCGCGGGTGCGCATATATGCGTGTGCGCGTGTGCGCGCGTGCGCGTGTGCGCGTGTGCGCGTGCGCGTGCGCGTGCGTGTGCGCGTGCGTGCGCGTGTGCGTGTGCGCGTGCGTGTCCGTGTGCGTGCGTGCGTGCGTGTGTGAGTGCGTGTGTGTGTATGTGTGTGTGTGCGGGTGTGTTGGTGTGTGGGTGTGTGGGCGTGTGGGCGTGGGGGGCGGGGTGTTTGTGGCGTGTGTGGGGGCGTGGGGGTGTGGGGGTTGTGCGTGTGTGCGTGTTGCGTGTGTGTGAGTGTGTGCGTGTGTGCGTGGGTGCGTGTGTGCGTGTGTGTGCGTGTGTGCGTGTTGTGCGTGTGTGCGTGTGTGCGTGGGTGCGTGTGTGCGAGTGCGCGTGTGTGCGTGTGTGCGTGCGTGCGCTGTGTGCGTGTGTGCGTGTCGTGCGCGTGTGCGTGTGTGCGTGGGTCCGTGTGTGCGCGTGTGCGTGTGTGCGTGTGTGCGTGGGTGCGTGGGTGCGTGGGCGCGTGGGTGCGTGGGTGCGTGGGTGCGTGCGTGCGTGCGTGCGTATGTGCGTGTGTGCGTGTGTGCGTGCCGTGTGTGTTGCGTGTGTGCGTGTGTGTGTGTGTGCGTGTGTGCGTGTGTGCGGTGTGTGTGTGTGTGGCGTAGTGTGCGTGTGTTCGTGTGTGCGTTGTGGTGTGTTGCGTGTGTGGTGTGTGCGTGTTGTGCGTGTGTGCGTGCGTGCGTGTGTGTGCGTGTGCGTGTAGCGTGTGAGCGTGTGTGCGTGTGTGCGTGTGTGCGCGTGTGCGTGCGTGCGTGCGTGCGTGTGTGCGTGTGTGCGTGTGTGCGTGCGTGCTTGCGTGCGTGCGTGCTTGTGTGTGTGGTGTGTGGTGTGGTGTGTGTTGTGTGGTGTGTGTGTTGTGTGTGGTGTGTGGTGTGTGGTGTGTGTGTGTTGTGTTGTGCGTTGTGTGCTGTGTGTTGTGTGTTGTGTAGTGTGTAGTGTGTGCTGTGTATTGTGTGTGTGGTGTGTGGTGTGTGTTGTGTGTTGTGTGTGTCTCTGCGCGTGCATGCGTGCGTGCGTTGTGGGGGGGGGGGGGGGGGCGCGGGGGGGGGGGCGATGGGTGGGTGGGTGGGTGCGCGTGTGTGTGTGTGTGCGTGTGCATGGGTGTGTCTGTGTGTGTCTGTGCGTGTGTGTGTGTGTCTGTGCGTATGTGTGTGTGTGTCTGTGCGTGTGTCTGTGTGTGTGTGTGTCTGTGTGTGTGTGTGTCTGTGTGTGTGTCTCTGTATGTGTGTCTGTGTGTGCGTCTGTGTGTGTTGTGTGTGCGTGTGTGTGCGTGTGTGTGTGTGCGTGTGTGTGCGTGTGGGTGCGTGTGAGTGTGCGTGTGCGTGTGCGTGTGCGCGTGCGTGTGCGTGTGTGTGTGTGCGTGTGTGTGTGCATGTGCGTGCGTGCGCGTGCGCATGCGAGCGTGAGTGCGTGCGAGTGCGTGCGTGTGTGTCTGTGTGTGTTTGTGTGTACAGTATGCGTGTGTGTGTGTGTGCCTGTGTGTGTTTCTGTGTGTGTGGTGTTTGTTTGGTTGGTGTGTATGTGTGTGTGCGTTTGTGTGTATGTGGCTGTGTGCGTGCGTGTGTGTGTGTTTGTGCGTGCGTGAATGTGTGTGTGCGTGTGCGTGCGTGTGCGTGTGCGTGCGAGTGCGAGTGCGTGCGAGTGCGTGCGTGTGTGTATGTATGCGTGCGCGTGTGTGTGATTGTGTGTGTGTGTTTCTGTGTGTGGTGTGTGTGGTTGGTGTGTGTGTGCGGTTGCGTGCGCGTGTGCGTGCGAATGAATAAGTGAATGTGTGCGTGTGTGAATGTGCGTGCGCGCGCGCGCTCCTCGGTTCGCGTCTGGCGCTGCAGACGGGCGAGCCTGCATTCGAGACGTTCGCGCACGCGGCAGTAGCCGCGGACTTCGGCGCGGAGGAGGCACGGGCCCCGCTGCAGGAGTTCGTCGACCAGGCGGTGGACGAGGAGCCGTTGCAGAAGCGGCTACACGTACTCCACGGCCGCCCCGAGCTAGCCACGCGCGGGAGGACGCCACGGCGAGTCTCTGGGCCGCGCGCGATCAGGACAGGCGCGAGGCCGCCCCCCCGCCAGGGGCCCGCACATTAGCAGGGGCCCGCCACGCGCGGAGGTGCCGCGCCGCGACCGAGGAGAGCCGTGGAAAGCTGGAGGCTCGAGAACGGGCTCGCTGGAGGCCTCGCTTGCCACGGCTGCTCGACGACAAAGAGGTGCCCTCGCTGGGGGCAGCGCGGCCCTTCATGGATCCGGAGCGGGCGTTGGATGGCATCGCAGTCCGCGCGCGCCTGAACGCAGTGAGCTCGCACGCGCGCGCGGGTCAGACGCTGCGCCGATGGCTCCTGCGCGCGCGCAGCGCCAACAGGTCGCGGCGAACGCGGAGACGCGCCTCGGCGCTGGCAATGGTCAAACGACGATGGCGGCCCGATTTGCCAGTGCGTTCATCGGGCCAGTGGAGCAGCAGGTCGCGGACGATGACCTCGCGAAGTACTTGCGCGGGGCGTCGTGGTTTCGCTTCGTCGAGGCATGCATGGGCAGTGCTGCGCTACGACGACCATGGCTGGCACCCACCTCAGCGTCTCGCCATCGCGGGAGGCGCTGGCAGCATCCCGCGAGCGTTACATTCGGGACCCGTCGATGGGGAGATGGACTTCCGCCCATCACAGGAGATCGCGGACTTCGAGATCGCGACGACGCTGGCCCGGAGGCGGTCCGCAGCCCCGCGGGTGCCTGCGCCGGCCACGGCGGGAGGGATCGCAGAGCCCCAAGGAAGGCGCCTGCTTCTGGGCGGAGCACTCGGAGCGAGCGACGACCTCATCGGCTTCGGGCTGCGGTGGAGACCCCGAAGAGCGAGCGCGATCACCCGGGCAGGTAGTCGCGAGGGGCGCGGGCACCTACGCGAGGGCGCACCGCGCCATCGCCCCCAGGCTCCAGCGGCCGCTCGCAGTGGCGCCGCGCGCGGGCAAGGCCTTCGTAGAGCTGGACGGGGCAGCGGCGCTCCCGGACATGGCGAACTGGCTTGTGTCGACGAATAACTGCACTGAGCTTGAGGCGGCGGACGTAGCGGCCAAGACCTACATAGGCTTCCGACGAGGCGCCAGACGGGCGCCCGCGGCGCCTGGGCGCGACGGGGGGACGGGAAGCCGTCGCCAGCGCTCGCAATGGCGACGCCAGAGGCCGCCGTCGTAGACGAGGAAGAAGAGGTCGACCCACCGACGGAAATCGCCACCCCCGCAAAAAATATGCGTCGTGGAGGAGCTGGAGGCAGAGCTCAACCGCGACGACGGCGACTGGGAGGACATCAAGTTCGGGGCGCAGCAGCCTTTTCGCCCGAGGACACGTGCCTCGAGGTTGGAGGCTGTCGCCGCTGGACTCGGTGCTTCGACGAGATCCTTGATCCAGCAGAGCACGGTCTGTCCGAGGTGCCGGCGCCACATCGCGGACCAGGCGGCGGTGGCGAGGGCTCGGGGGGGGGGCTCGTCGAGCTCCGCGAATTCCAGAGGCGCCGACGAGGTTGACCAGCAGACAGCAGCCCGCTGAGGACAGCGCCAGCAGCGGCTTGGCCCCGCGCGACCCTTCGGGACGGGACCCACGCCTGCGCGCCGGCGGGGCCACCGAAGCAGCCCGCCGAGGAGGGCGCCAACAGCGGCGGCGTTCCACGCGACCCTTCGGGGCGGGAGCTACGTCTCGGCGCGAGAGCTGGGGGGGGCAGCCTGCGGAGACGGCGCCAGCAGCGGCGGAGCCTTACGCGACCCTTCGGGGCGGGGGCCGCGCCGCGCACTGACCAAAGCAGGCGACCGCCCACGGCCTGCGCCAGGCTCGGTTCGCGGGAGTCCGCACGCGGCCGAAAATCCGCCAGCGCGCCTCCGGGGTCGCCCCGGCCCCCGCCCGCCGGCGGACACCCCCCGCAGCGAAGGCGCCCGCCCCGCCCGCGGCACCCCCGTTCCGCCGCGGGCGGGGGGGGGGCCCAGACCAGGAAGGGCGCCCTCCTCGCCAGGGTGGGCCCTAAGCGAGGCGAGCGCGGCTTCGGAACCGCGCAGCACTTCCGCTTTTTGCTCGGTCGGGCATGCGGGATCGACGCACAATCTGGAACCGTTTTGCTAAGCCACCTCGCGCGGTCAGGGCCGGGGCCCGCCTGGTCTCCAGCGGCCCGCCCTCGGCGTCGCCAGCGCGAACTGCGATCGAGGGGCGGCTGGACAGCACGCAGCCGCAGAACGTCTCAGAAGAGGAGATCGAGCGCATGTGGATCGAGCGGCAGTAGGAGATGGAGTGCGAATGCGGCGCGCATCAAGCGGTCAAGCCGCTGAGAGTCACCGACCACCAGGCGACGAGGCCGGCCATCGAGAAGACGCACTGGACGCTCGAGGATGGCCGGCCAATTACCAGCTAGATCCTACCTCGAGGGCAGGCAGACGGAGGTCGAGCACGGCGACACCCCAGCAGAGGTGCTCACAGCGGTCTACTCAGCCGGCCTCCGACGAGGACCCCGGCCCCCCGACGCTGGTTCGGCCCAGCTCGGGGCGATGCTATTCAGGTAGGCGGCAACCGTTGCGGTCGAAGCCCCGCCGGGCGCTGCGACGCTGCGAAAGCGCATCGGGCCGACGGGCGCAGCCGCCCTCGCGCCCAGCCTGATCCACGCCAACCGGCAGGAGCTGCAAGGCCGCAGCGCGCAACAGGTCTCGTCGAACTTGGACTACCTGCTCGGGGAAAACGTCTGGAGCCGCGCGGAAAGGAACGCGTGGGGCGACGCGGTCGCGCCCCCGCCATTGGGCCCAGGTGCATCAGCGCGAGAAACGCATCCGCAGACCTGGCAGCTGGCGCAAGACCGTTCGCGGCCCCGCGCGGCGCTCCAGCGGGCGATCGACGACCCAGCTGTCAAGGAGCGACACTTCACGACGCCGCTCGCCTTCGCCTGCCCGGCGGCTCGCCAGCGACCTCAGACGCCGCGGCAGCCGCAGCGGCCGCGGCAGCGGACGCTCCAGGACAGCCCGCCGAAGAAGGCACGTAAAGACGGCGCCGGCACGGGGGGCGCCCGCGGCGCGCGCCGGGGCGCGCCCGGTCAAGTCAGGCACAACCGCCAGGATCGGACGCTAGCCACTGTTTCAGGCATTGCTCCATGGCGGCCAGGTGCGACCCCACCCAATCGCGTCTCCTTCACGCGCCCTCGCTTTGCTCTGCACTAAGCCACGCGAAGCGCGAGTGCCGCGGGGCCGACGCGCGGGGGGGGCCCTCTCAGGAGCCCCCGCGGCGACGACGCCGATCTGGGACGCCCCGAGGGGCAGGGGCGGCCGCGGCGAGCGGCGCGGGCGACGGGACGACGACGGCGGCCGCGCAGGGCCAGGGGATCCGCACCACCCGCTGACGCCGCCAGCAGACGCGCGCAGCCGCGCGAAGGCGCGACCCGGCGCCAGGGCGAGCCCCGCTTCAGGGCAGCCCGCGCCCTCCGCGGCTCGAAGCGAGCTGCCTCTTCGACGCGAGCAACAACAAGGCCCCGCGCGATCGTTCGGAAGGGGGCCAGGCCCGCAAGGTCACGCTGACGGCCGGCCGGCCACTCGCGAGGTCCGCGAGCGAATGGCGTCGCCGCGCACCCCGAGAAGGGGGGGCGACAGGGGCCAAGCGCCCGCCAGGGGCCGGGCTTCAGGCCGCCAGGCGCGGACGCGGCAGAACGTGCTCCACCCGCTCGCGGGGCAAAGCGTCGGGCCGACGTCGCAGCCTTCGCGCGCCGGCCCGGCGCCCCCGCGCATTTGGTCGCGGTGGGCCTGGCCAGGTCGGACGACGCCGACCTTTCCAATAGCGCTGCAGGACGACCACTTCAGGCGGTTGGCAGCCAACGACTGGGACGCGCACGCGGCCTCGCCGCCACGCAATCTTTGGTCGCGAGCGGCGCGACAACCCCCACGGCACGCGCCCGCTGCAATCCGCGCGGCACCCGCGGAGCCCCCCAGGCCCCAGGGCTGGAGGGCCGCGACAGTTGGCCTCCTTGAGCAGTCCGCGGACCGCGGCGTCGCCCAGGCGGGCAACCTTCGCGGGCAGCGCCCCGCCAGCGCGTGGCAGCTGCCAGCGGTGGACAAGCCCCCTGACCTTGGCGGCGCACGCGCCGCGGCCCTCCGCCCGAGCAGCTTGCGCCGCGCCCGAAACCAATGCGCCTCATCGGCGGGCTCCCGGGGCTGACCGCCGACCCGCGCCCCCACGGCGGGGGCCCGCCGTTCGACGCGAACGGCGATTTCCAGGGGCCGTTGCCGCCACCCCAGGGCAACAGGAGGATTCAGGTCACTCGAGCGCAGCAGGCGCCGCGGCTCGGCCCCCGCAGCTGCGCGAGCGGGCGCCGCAGGGCACCGGCGAACTGGCCGAGCGGCCGGCCGCCCGACGCGGGAAGGGGGAACCCCGTTGGGAGCCGCGCGGTGGACACGCGCCACGCGCAGGACCAGGATTCAGGGACGCCGAGGAGGGACCGCGCGGCACAGGCCGTGGACTCGGGAGCGGAGCACCCCCCCCTTGATTGAGAGCGGCCCATTCGGCAAAAGGCAACATGTGCATCGGCAGGGGCAGCAGCAAGGCCCCGTCGAGCACACGGGGCAACCCCTTCTCCGTCAGGCGCCATGGCAGGAATAAGGGCGCCAGCACGGCCTTCGCGATTGGCCCCCCACGCGGCCCGACCTGGCCGAAGCGCTCTCGCACTTCGACGGCGACATCCCGAGGCGTCGCTGCGCCCTGCACCCCGACTGCCACGCGGCCGCCATCATCGCAGCATGGCGAGCATGAAGGAAAATTGCGCGCGCCCTCAGACCGCCCCGCCAATTCGGAGGCACGGCGCCGCCCGACTTGAGGGCCGAGCTCTTCGAGAGGATCGCGCAGGCCATGGGCGGCCAGGCAGCCGCGGGGCGCGCCCCGCACGGGCTGGCGGCGCAGGCGCACCTGGCCTGGACCGACCCGGGCGAGCCATCAGACTTCGCCAAGAAGGAGGCCCGCGAGGCAGCGCGAGGGGCCATCGAAGGATGGCGCGGAGCAAGAGGCCGAGCAAGCCACGGCGACGAGAGAGGCAACGTCGCAGCGGGGCAGCCCCCTCCGCCTGCTCGCCGCACCCCCGCGCGAAGCAGGGGGCCAGGAAGCAGCTTTGACGAGGGGGCCGGAGACAGAGGTCACAGCGGGCACCCTGCACGAGGTGCCCCGTCAGGAAACGGTCTTCGAGGAGCTCGCGGAGTAGCGCCTCGGCGGTCATTTGGGCCGCCCGAGAATCAGCCATCGCGGAGGCCCGCGGCGACTGGCCCCGGGAACACCTCCCGCGCGAGGCGGCGTCGGACAGGGTCGTCAGGATGTCCAAGAAGCAGCTGCGCAGCCACTTCTACGGCAACAAAGCCATAGCAGCGTCGGCGGCCCTGGAGAGCGCGGACAACAAGAAGCAACTCGCGCGCGACGGCGCGCACAGGGTCGCCGCGAACAATCGGAACCGCCAGAGGACGCCGCGGACCGCCGAGAAGACCCACCTCATGAGTTAATACAGGGACGGACCGGCACGAATTCATCTCCTCGCTCATCACCGACGTCAAGGGCGCGCATCGGATCGTCAAGATCCGCGAGGACGAGCGGGGCATGCTGCCCCACGAGAGCGAGGGCGAGATCTACTACAACACCGTCGGCACGGCATCTCCATCGCCTCGGAGCGGTTGGCCAGGCTGTCCGACGCCGTGCTGCGGGCGATGTTCTGCCCTTGGGCAGCGATTGGCCCGTGGAACAGCTCGCCCACGCCGACGACCTGGAAACGATCGGCTTAGGGCGCCGCGGGAGATTTGCCGCCCTCTTCACGCATCACTCTCTTCAGTCTCTTCGGCCCCCTGGCGCGGAGGGCCAACGCGCGGGGCGGCCTCGAGATGGATTGTGTTGCCCCCCGCTGCGATTGCGCAACCTACGCGATGGGCCCGTCGGGAGCGAGGGCGAAGCAGGCGGCGGACTGGCGCCTGAAGACCGTCGCGGGCGGCGCCATCGACGCGAGCGAGATGGCGTCGGGCCTGGGGCGCCTGGACTTCGCGGCGATGGTCTTCGTCTGGGAGGGGCCGCCCCCGGGGCCGCGCGCGCCTGGCTCGCCAGCGCCTCAAGGACAAGCAAGAAGAGGGCATCTACGCCCCAGGCGATCGGGCTCGCGCCGACGTGGATTGGCAAGCGGCCGACAGGAGAGCAGAGGCTGGAAGCGCCCGCCAAGTTAGACCAAGAACGCCAGGCACGTCCGCTCGGACGCGAAGGCTGAAGCGGAGCGCTGCTGGATAGGCGGCTGGGAAGCCCACGGGCGTGGGCCAACCAAGGCAGACGCCCCGAACCAGGCCATCGCTGCGCTGGAGGCCCCCGATGCGACCCCCCGCAAGAAGCTGTTCTCGAGACCCTAAAAACTCCGCCAGAGGGCGAGCCTCAATATGACGGGCTCGACGGACAACTTGGGGAACGCCTGCGCGGCGCCCGGAGCCATGTCGACCAAGTGGCCGTCGACGGCCCTTGATCTCTCGCGGGAACCGAGGTCGCGCAAGACGGTGCCGGGCCTGGATCGGCCCCCACGCGAGCAGAATCAGGAGGCAGACGACTTCGGCAACATGAAGAGAACTGACTTCGATGTGTTCCGCAGGATCCACGTGGCAGCCGCAGACCTGATGCGGCACGCGCTCGACGAGATGGCGCAGGCCCCCCGGGAGCTCTTCGACGCGATCGTCGAAGAGAGGGCGGCCTTTGAGGGGAGCGCGCCCGCCTCTGGTGGCGACCGCGGGCGACGCGCCATGCGCGACTCGAGCCGCGGTAACAGCTTCGCTCGGGCACGTCCCAGACGGAGCCGTACAGGCGGAGCTGGATTGCGACGAGCGTCAGCAGCGTCGGGGCCTGACGTGATCCTTCGGGGCGGGAGGGCGAGCGCGGCGTCGCGCAGGCGGAGCCAGAGCGTGATGAACGTCAGCAGCGTCGGGGCCCCACACGACCCCACGGGGCAAGGGCCCGACCCCGGCCGGCGCCCATTGCACGCCTTCGGGATCGTCTTGGACCCCAACCTTCCTGCGGGCGCCCCCTTCCCGCCCGCGGACCCCACCCTTCCGTCGCGAGCGGGGGCGGGAGTCCAGAGCGCAAAGGGCGCTTCGATCGCGGTGGGCCCCCTGGAGGATAGGAAGGGTTTCGAGACCGCGCCCGCGCCACGGTCGACGCTGTAAGAGTCGGAAGGAAATGGAGAGGCGAGGTGGGCCTCTTCCCTCGACCTACGTAGCCCCCCCTCGCCCTGGCCGCCCGCCTGGGGCGGGCGGCCCCCCCCGCGGGTTTGGGCAAGGGGGGGCCACCCAGGCCGAGGGAAGGGCCCGCGGCATGGGGGATGGGCCTCCCGACGCTCGCTGCGTCCGGAAGGGGGCCCCTGGATCCGACTCCTCACCACCGGGTTTCCTTCCTTGGCGCCTCATTCCCATCGCGCGGCGGGGACATCAAGTTTTTGGGAGTGGCGCGGGCCTTGCACCACGGCCCAGGAAACGCCACCCGTAAAAGACGGACGCATCGCCGTCATCTCCTGCTTTCGCGTTGCCGACATCGCACCGCGATTAGGGCTCAGCGAGGATGCCGACCGATCTCGTCAGACGGTGCAAGAAATAATTGGCATTTGTTGATCGCGGTCTTGATGTTCACCAGGACGCACGTTAGCCGAGAGTGCGTTTGCGGCCAGTTCGCGTCATGTCGACGCGGCGGCGGCACCGGCGCGGTTGATCGCCACTGGCCCAGAAACGGCCAGCGCCGAACGATTTGCGCAATCGGGACGCCACGATCGCCCAGAGTTGAACGATCCACGCAGTGTCAGAAGCCAACGCCGGGGTGGTCACGACACGAACTTGCCGCACCCCGCTCAGCTCCACCGAGGGCACACTTTGTGTGTGCGTGCGTGCGTGTGTGCGTGTGTGTGATGTGTGTGTGTGTGCGTGTGTGTGTGATGTGTGTGATGTGTGTGTGTGGGTGGGTGGGTGTGTGTGGGTGTGTGTATGTGTGTGTGTGCGTGTGTGCGTGTGTGTGCGTGCGTGTGTGTGTGTGTGTGCGTGTGTGCGTGTGTGCGTGTGTGTGTGTGTGCGTGCGTGCGTGCGTGCGTGCGTGTGTGTGTGTGTGCGTGTGTGGTGTGTGGTGCGTGTGTGTGTGTGCGTGTGTGCGTGTGTGCGTGTGTGCGTGCGTGCGCGTACGCGTGTGCGCGTGTGTGTGTGTGTGCGTGTCGTTTGTGTGTGCGTGTGTGCGTGTGTGCCGTTTGTGTGTGTGCGTGTTTGTGTGTGCGTGTTTGCGTGTGGTTGTGTGTGTTGTGTGTGTTGTGTGTGTTTGTGTGTGTGGTGTGTGTGTGGTTGTGTGTTGTGGTGCGTGTGCGTGTGTGTGTGTGTGTGCGTGTGGTGTGTGTTGTGTGTTGTGTGCGTGTGCGTGCGCGTGTGTGTGTGTGCTGTGCGTGTGCGTGTTCGTGTGCCGTGTGCGTGTGTGTGTGTGTGCTGTGGTGCGTGTGGGTGTGTGTGTGTGCGTGTGTGCGTGTGTGCGTGTTTGCGGTGTGGTTGTGTGGTGTGTGGTGGCGTGTCTGTGTGCGTGCACGTGCGCGTGCGCGCGTGTGTGCGTGTGTGCGTGTGTGCGCGTGTGCGTGTGTGCGTGTGTGCGTGTGTGCGTGTGTGCGTGTGTGCGTGTGTGCGTGTGTGGGTGGGTGTGGGTGGGTGTGGGTGGGTGTGGGTGGGTGTGGGTGGGTGTGGGTGGGTGTGGGTGGGTGTGGGTGGGTGTGGGCGCGTGGGCGCGTGGGCGCGTGGGCGCGTGGGCGCGTGGGCGCGTGGGCGCGTGCGCGCGCGCGCGTGCGCGTGCGCGTGCGCGCGCGCTTGCGTGCGTGTGTGTGTGTGTGTGTGTGTGCGTGTGTGTGTGTCTGACATCATTCATTGTGTTGTTTGCGTCGTATGGACGGGCTTCGGTGGACGAGCACACAGTGGCGCCAACGCGCCCTCTGAGGATCACAGGTCCTCGCACGACCGTAATTAGCAGCATGCCTTCTGCCCGTCCGTTGCGTTTCGCCGGACGGACTTGTCCCGCCCGCACGGTGCGCACAAGGCTGGCGGAGGCTGCTGGCTACAACGTGGAAGAGGTCGTTTTCCATGGCGCTGAAAAGGCGGCACTAAAAATGCCCTCAACCAAACCAGTACATTCACGCTTCATGGAGGAGGGTTTAGATGGGCTCGCAGCCCCCGCACCTCCCACTACCCGCAGCGGGGGGCCAGAGGAGGTGGCGAAGGGTGAGGAGGAGTAAGAGCATGTGGAAGGGAAGGAGGAGGAGGAGGAGGACGAGGAGGAGGAGGAGGAGGAAGAGGGAGGAGGAGGAGGAGGAGGAGGAGGAGGAGGAGGAGGAGGACGAGGACGAGGAAGGAGGAGGAGGAGGAGGAGGAGGAGGAGGAGGAGGAGGGGTACGGCAGGTCTGCGCCGCGTCAACGCGGCGGCGACCCCTGCGCGGGCGTGCAAGACCGAGCGCCGCCAGTGGCCTGGAGCCGGCCAGCATCGAACGACCCGCGCTGTTGGAGAGCCGCGGTCGTTCAAGGTGGGAGGGCCCACGCGGTGTCAGAAATTGGCGGCGCGCAGAAGGGGGTAGGGGGAGGGGGGAAGTCTTCTTAGAAGCACCCCTGCTTCTCAGAAGGCGCGGGCCTTCTCTATAGACGTAAGGCCGGGGCCTTCTAAGAAGCAGGGTGCTTCTAAGAAGCTTTCCCCCCTCTCCCTACCCCCTTTTGCGCGCCGCCAAAGAAACCAGCACGCAAGCAGTTCCGACACAAGCCCGCCGCAGTCAGGGGACGGTTCGCACTGCCCCACCGGCCATGTCCAGGCGATCCGTTGGAAGAGGGGGGATGGAGACAAACAGTGAAACCAAAGAGGCCATTCATGGTGGACCTAGAGGCTCTTGGGGGCCTCTTGGAAGCATGCTCAAGCTCTCTTGGAGGCGTTTTCGGGCCCTCTTGGAGCTGTCCTGGAGGCCTTTGATCAAACAAGGGGGGTCCTCCAATCGTGTTGCTGTTTGGAGACCGACAACTCGCCTCTCGTGGCCTTCGTGGAACGATCTAGGAGCGGCCTTCGGGGCAGTCTTTGAGCGATTTGGGCCCCTCTTGGAGCTACCTTGGGCGATCCTTGAGCCATTTTGAGGCCTCGGAAGCCCGTCAGAAGCGCAATGGCGAGAAAGCACAAGTCATTGAATGGTCTGAGGTGCTTGACGGATGCTGGCATCTCGGAGGGACATCTTTGGGAGGCTACGTGGCCATCTCCAGCCGCTCTGCGGCGGTGTTGGAGGTTCTTGGACGCATGTCGGAGGCTATCTTGTTCCAACTGTGATTTTTCTATGCCAGATTTGAGGCCATCTTGGGCTATCTAGGGCCACCTGGGAGCCACTCGCGAAAACCTCAGTTCAGACCCAAGGGAAGGGGCAAAGCCTTTTCCTAGGGTGAGGGAGGGGGTCGGACGAGGTGACTCCCGAAACTAAACCCTGCGCTCAGAAGTCTGGTGGGATCTTGTGTCTGGGGTCCCGCCGCGGCGACGAGAAGACTCACAGAGGGCCAAGCAGGCGCAAAGCGCAGCAAACCTCCGTCGTCCTCCGCCTCGTCATCGTGGTCATCATCATCATCATCATCATCATCATCATCATCATCATCATCAGCAGCAGCAGCAGCAGCATCAGCATCAGCATCAGCATCATCATCATCATCATCATCATCATCATCACCACCAGCAGCAGTATCACGATCAGCATCATTATCAATGATCATTTTCACCCTCCTCTTCCTCCACCTTCTCATCATCAGAATCATCAGCATCATCATCGGCATCAGCATCAGCGTCATCGTCATCATCATACTCATTAACATTACCATCATAGTCAGCCACATCGTCGTCATCATCATCGCCAGCATCAGCATGATCATCATCACCACCATCATCAGCAGCAGCAGCATCCTCATGATCGTCATCCCCAGCAGCGGCATCAGCAGCACCTTCATCATCGCACCTCATCCCCCTCGTCATCCTCGTCGTCCTCGCCGTCGTCCTCGCCGTCCTCATCCTCATCGTCCTCATCATCCTCATCCTCCTTGATGCCGTGGGCCGTGCCGCCGCACTGGCCACAGCCCTGCCCCCCCCCCCCCCCCCGAGCGGCGAACGCGGCCGCCGGGGGGCAGAGGCAAGGGCTCCCCCGAGGGCGCGAAGTTATTCGCGCTTCGCGGTCCTCGTTCCTTCTCCCCCTCCTCCTCGTCCTCCTATTCTCCCTTTGGGAGAGCGGCGCGAGAGCGCGAAGTTATTCGCGCTTCGCGCAGCGCGAAGCGCGAAGTTGGGAGCCCTAGAGGAGCACGGGCAGCGACGGCGACGCGAGCAGCGACGCGAGAAGTGCCGGCGGGGGGGAGGAGAGCGAGGAGGGGGGAGGGAGCAGGGGAAGCAGGGGAAGCAGGGGAAGCAGGGGAAGCAGGGGAAGCAGGGGGGGGGGAGAAGAGGAGGAGGAGGGGGGGGAGGAGGGGGAGGAGGGGGAGGAGGGGGGAGGAGGAGGAGGAGGAGGAGGAGGAGGAGGAGGAGGAGGAGGAGGAGGAGGAGGAGGAGGAGGAGGAGGAGGAGGCGGAGGCGGAGGCGGAGGCGGAGGCGGAGGAGAAGGAGGAGGAGGAGGAGGGGGACGCGACAGGTACGACCCAAGGCTTGTTTAGTTTGACGTAAAAGGAGGAGAAGGAGGAGGAGGAGGGAGGAAGAGCAGGAGGGAGGAAAGAGGAGGGAGGAGGGAGGGAGAGGGAGCAGGAGGAGCCAGCGGCGACGCGAGCAGCGACGCGAGCAGCGACGCGAGCAGCGGCGCGAGCAGCGACGCGAGCAGCTTCGACGGAGGCTGCGGGCAGCGGTGGAGCCAGGCGCGGCTGGCCCCGCGGGCGTGGCGTGGCGTGCGGGCCCTCTCCGGCGTGGAGCCCCCCCCCCCCTCGGGCCCCGAGGGGCAGAAGGGGCGGCACCTCGGCGCGCTCCCCCTCCATGGCGGTTCGACCCGATGCGGTCTGGTTCCGATGGATTCCGATTCCAATTCGGTTCCGACTCGGTTCGATTCGTTTCCAATTCGGTTCCGATTCGGTTCGATTCCGATTCGATTCCGAGGGTTCTCTATTCGATTCGCTTCCGATCCCGATTCCGATGCCGATTCGACTTGAGATTCCGATACGGAGTCCAAGTTCTCAATGGAGGCCCACTGGCCTGCCGAGGTTCCGCCGGCTGACTTCCCCCGACTCGGTTGCCGACTTCTGCCGAGCCGCTTCATATCGGTGGCCGATCCGATTTATCGATTCGATCTTGGGAGGAGGGAGGAGGGAGGAGGGAGGAGGGAGGAGAGAGGAGGAGGAGGAGGAGGAGGAGGAGGAGGAGGAGGAGGAGATCGCCAGGAGATCGCCACTGGGGACCAATGTCCCTTCCCCTCTGCACTACTGGCGGGCCGCAGGAGGGCACGAGCCTCCGCGCCATCAAAATAGTGCTTGCACTGCGCCCAACGGCGCCCAGGAACAGCCCCCAGGGGACGCGCAGTTATCTTCGCACCACGCGCAGCCCAGCCCAGGGGCAAAGGGGTCCACGACTTCGCAGCCCGCGACCGCGCCCCTCGCGCTGGCCGAGGACTCACGTGGCACCCCAGACCTCCACCTTGAAGTAGTCCTCCCACTCCTTGAGCTTCCGAGAGAACTCCGCGAGTGCGAGGCCGCTTTTGACCAGCTCTTCCATCTTGATGGACTTGTGCTGGTCCCTCCAGTCGAGGAACTTCTCGTACAGCTCCTCGTTCGAGACGCCAGCGAAGACCGACGCCCTCTGCAGCTCCCACTCGTGCTTGGCTTTGCGAAGGCCCAGGTCATCCTCGCCCTCGGTGCCTCCGTTGCTGATGTCGGCGACCAGCACTTTCCCCTCGGTGGCCGTGCCGCTGGGGACGAGGTCGATGTCCTCCAGCGTCTCCTCCCCGATCTGCTCCGCCACAGGCTTCGGCAAGTACTGCGTGTCGTCCACTTCGTCCAGCGCGTCCCCGTAGCTCATGACCGACACCATCCCCTTAGTGTCGATGGTCTTGCAGTCGGAGGCGCACTTGACATGCTCCTCCAGCGCCATGCCGATCTCCGACGAGCTCACGGTCTCGCTCGCCAGATCCGTCATGTCGTCCACCGTCTCCGACAGGTCTGCTTCCTCGGGCCGCGGCCCCCACCCCTCCCCACCGGCGCCGCCCTTGACCTTGTCCTCGCTGGGGGGGGCGGGGCCCGCATCGGCGCCCTTGTAGCACTGCGACCCGTCAATCTTGAGGCTCTCCTTGGCCTTGCGGCCGCCGCGCTGCCTCCGCTTGGCCTCGCGGCCCGTCTGCGGGAGGTCATCTGCGCCGCAGCCCATGTCTACGTGTAGGCCGGCGTTGCGCATGGCCTTCATGTCCCCGCTGATCTCGGCCTCCCCTGTGGGTCCCGCCTTAACCAGCTCCATGAGGGCTGGCTCCACCATGGCCAGCCTGGCTGCGACCTCCTGCTGGACGCCGTCGACGCCGTCGCAGGATGTCCGGATAGCGGCAGACACCATCGCCGCCGCCGTTTGGCGCGATGCGCCGCCCGCTGCAGCACCAAGCGCCACAGCAAGGACGTGCGCGGCGGACGGCTGGCCGCACACAATACTCGCCACAGACTGGCAGAGCGAGACCGCCGCCATGCCCAAGCGCCCGACTGCAAGTACAAGAAACGGTACCGAGCAGACACGAAGAGCCAGCTTGAGCCAAGGCTTGAGCCAAAATGGCTACGAAGGAGGAGGAGGAGGAGGAGGAGGAGGAGGGAGGTGGGCTCTCCTTGCCCTCTCCCCGAGGGCGATCACGACCTGAGGATGATGGGGTTCACGCAGGCCCATAGGATGGGGATCATCAATTGGCCTTCGGCCCGTCCCGCCATCGCGCCTGGGTTGTAGGTCAGGGTCCTCCTCCTCCTCCTCCTCCTCCTCCTCCTCCTCCTCCTCCTCATCATCATCATCATCATCATCATCATCATCATCATCATCATCATCATCATCCTCGTCCTCGTCCTTGTCCTCGTCCTCGTCCTCGTCCTCGTCCTCATCCTCATCCTCATCCTCATCCTCGTCCTGCCTCTTCCTCTGGCCTCCTCCTGAAACCCCCTTGAGCCTCCTGCCTCAGTCTGGGACCTCTTGGGGCCTCCGGTTGCCTCCTGCAGCCTGGCCTCCTCCTCCTGCCCCGGCCTCCTCCTTGGGCCGCCTGCCTCCTCCTGGGGCCTCTTGCTGCCTCCTGGAGGGAGGAGGAGGAGGAGGAGGAGGAGGAGGAGGAGGAGGAGGAGGAGGAGGAGGAGGAGGAGGAGGGAGGAGGAGACCCTTCTGGGACCTCCTGGGACCTCATGGGGCCCGGGATACTCCTGGGACGTCCTGGTGCCACCTGGTGCCTCCCGGAGAAATCCTGGGGCCTCCCAGGGCTTCCCGGTGGCTCTGGGGCCTCCTGCGGCCTCCGGGGCATCCTGAAGCCTCCGCTGGTTTCCTGAATATCCCGGGAGCCTGTGACCTTCGGAGGCTTTCCGAGTGCTCCCGCTCGAAACTTCCTCGCGATTCACTCGTGAGGCTTCCGCTCGAGACTGCCTCCAGGTTCAAGCTTGGGGAACCAAAAAAATATCGCCGATTCAAAATTTGGATGACCCCGCTCAGAATTTCAAAACATGGAGATGGGGACCTTGTATAGAGGGCAGATTCAGGCCAAAAGAGCCCAATTACCAGCATGAGGTGAGGGCGCCATAGGGAGGAGGAGCCCCGCTTGAGACATCCTCGATTTGACCCCTTGGGGTGCTCAGTGTTATGCCTGGTAGAATTTGCTAATGACCCGCTCGGATTACCAAGATGAAGCGCGGACCCCATAGGGAGGGGGCTCCCGCCTGAGACCACCTCGCAATTCACTCACAGACGAAGCCCCCCCGCTCGAAACATCCTCACGATTTGCCCCCTTGGGGTGCTCAAGTGGTATGCCTGGTAGAGTTTGCCGATGACCCGCTCGGATTCGAACATAAAGCGCGGGCCCCATAGGGAGGGGGCTCCCGCCTGCGACCTCCTCGCAAATCACTCACAGACGGAGCCCCCGCTGGAGACATCCTCTCGATTTGCCCCCTTGGGGTACTCAAGTAGTATGCCTGGTAGAGTTTGCCGATGACCCGCCCGGATTCGAGCAGAAAGCGCGGACCCCATTCTCCCATAGGGAGGGGGCTCCCGCCTGAGACCTCCACGCAATTCACTCACAGGCGAGGCCTCCGCTTGAGACATCCTCGCGAGTTGCCCTCTTGAGGTGCTCAAGTGGTATTAGAGTTTGCCGATAACACGCTCGGATTACCAACATGAAGTTCGGGCCTCATAGGGAGGAGGCTCCCGCTCGAGACTTCTTCGCAACTCACTCAAAGACGAAGCCCCCGCTGGAGACATCCTCACGATTTGACTCCCTGGGCTGCTCAAGTGCTATGCTTGGTAGAGCTTGCTAATGACCCGCTCGGATTCGAACATACAGCGCGGGCCCCATAGGGAGGGGGTCCCGCTCGAGACTTCTTCCACGATGAGTATGTGAGTGTGCATTGTGATGATAAGTTGTGATGATGATGATAATGGTGATGGTGATGATGCTGATGATGATGATGATGGTGGTGGCGATAGTGATGAGTGGTGATGAGTGAGTGTGGGTGTGTTGAGTGGTGATGATGATAATGATGATGCTCTCGATGGTGACGGTGGTGATGATGATGATGATGATGATGATAACGATGACGATGACGATGACGATGATGATGGTGACGATGGTGACGATACTAATGATGATGATGATGATGATGATGATGATGATGACGATGATGATGATGATGCTGATGATGACGACGACTATGATGATTGAGGGCGGGCCGGATTCAACATTTGATTCGCGCTTCAGCGCCGTGTACATTCGTTTTATAAAGTTTCATCTGTGTTTCACAGATGGATAAATTTTCATCTGTGTTTCACAGATGGAGGGTGGTTCGTTTTCAAAACGCCGCGCACACTCGCTTTAAACGCTTGCAGCAGTTAAAATTATTTGTACGGTTGAAGTCCCAGGAATTGTTTTCTGGGACTAGTTGAAATTGTCAGGACGCAAAATGCCATGTGGATTCGTTGTGTTCAGGTCAAAAGGATACACGCACGTTCTAGCATGATTTGGGAATGCCAGGACGCAGTTGTCACGTTGATTCGCGGCGTCGCAGTCCCAGGAATTACGTTCTGGCACGATTGAGGGTTCTCTAGCGGTTGTCTTCCAACGGGGCATTACCCGCAATGGAAGTAGATGTTGTGGAAGGGGTTCGCGAGGAGGGAACTTTGAGGGAGGGTCTATTGCAGCATCGCTGATGCGCCTCGAGTTTGCATTGACCCCCCTCGCTGCCCCTGGCATCCCAGGACGAGCTGGGCTTCGGACGCAAGGCCGACATCTGGAGCTTCGGCTGCGTCGTGCTGGAGATGGCCACCGCGGCGGACCGACGCCGCCGCCGCCGCCCGTCGTCGTCGTCGTTGTGGCTGCCGGTGTCGTCTCCATCATCGCCCGTTGTCGTCGTCGCCCGTGTTGCCGTCTCCGTCGTCGTCGTCGTCGTCTTCGTCGTCCTTCGTCGTCCGTCGTGCTGCGGGCCCCCATTGCCGAGCGACGCGTGGCTATGCCTATGAGGAGGCCCCACAGGGATCAAAGCTAAGGAGGAGGAGGAGGAGGAGGACGAGGAGGAGGAGGAGGGACAGGGGTAGGGGGAGGAGGAGGGGGGAGCGGAGGAGGAGGAGGAGGAGGAGGAGGAGGAGGAGGACGGCGACGACGACGACGAGGGAAACGAGGAGGCGAGGGGAGGAGGAGGAGGAGGAGGAGGAGGAGGAGGAGGAGAGAGGAGGAGGAGGAGGCATAGGAGGAGGAGGAGGAGGAGGAGGAGGAGGGGGGAGGAGGAGGAGGAGGAGGAAGAGGAGGAGGAGCAGGAGGGCCAGTGTAAACCCAAGAGTCATCAACGATGGTGGAATTAACCCTCCCTCCAAACTCCCTCTTCATAGGCCCCTACAACGGTTCATTTCCATTGAGGGAACTGCCTCGTTGGAAGACAACCGTTTGAAGATCCTGAAGCATGCCAAGACACGGTTCTCGGGATTTCAATGCCACATATCAACCTGATTGCTGCGTTTTGGCGATCCGGAATCGTGCCATAAGGCCATTTCTGGATTTCAACACCGCAAGTCAACATAATTGTTGCACCCGCATAATCCTGAATCATTCCAGACAACAAATTGTGGTACGTTGATCATGGGAGTCCGTGGAACTCTTGCACATGTTTAAAATGTATTTGCGCGGCGCTAAGGCGAGAGCCACATTTGAAAAGGAGCCAGCCCTCAATCCGTGAAACGCTTGCAGATGTTGGCAACGAATGTGCGCGGCGCTAAGGCGAGAGCCACGTTTTGAAAAACACCCGCCCTCAATCAGTGAAAGTCTTGCAATGTTTAAAACGAATGTGTGCGGCGCTAAGGCGAGAGCCACATTTTGAAAACCACCCGCCCTCAATCTGGGAAACCCTTGCAATGTTTATAACGAATTGTGCGCGGCGCTAAGGCGAGAGCCACATGTTGAAAAGGAACCGCCCTCAATCCGCGAAATTCTTGCAAATGTTTAAGACGAGTGTGCGCGGCGCTAAGGCGAGAGCCGCATGTTGAAAAGGACCAGCCCTCCATGTGTCAAAATGCTGTCACTTTCTCAGCTTCAGAATCATAAATGGTGAGGCAGTCTCAGGCGAAACGCCCGGCCCGCCCTAAAAACTGGCCCCGGGGTGCGACAGGGAGGACTTATCTATGAGGAGAAGGAGTTCAGGATGAGGAGGAGGACGGCGACGACGACGACGAGGGGAACGAAAAAGGCAAGGGAGAGGAGGAGGAGGAGGAGGACGAGGACAGAGGAAGGAGTGAGGATGAGGAGCAGACGCAGCAGCCTCAGAGCATGGGGGGGAAGGTGGAGGAGGGGAGCGGAAAAGGAGGAGGAGGAGGAGGAGGAGGAGGGAGGGGGAGCAGGCGCTGCTTGATGGTACCAATGCCATGAGGTCCGAGGTCCGAGGGGGAGCGCGAGAGGGAAAAGGGTGGGAGGAGAGGGAGGAAGGGGGGAGGAGGCGGAGGAGAAGAGGATGCAGGAGAAGGAGGAGAGGAGGAGAGGAAGAGCGGGGGAAGAGGCGGAGGAGGAGAGGGGGAGAAGGCGAAGGAGGATGCAACGGAGGACACAGGGCGGGAGCATGAGGAGGAAGAGGATGAGGAGGAGGAGCCTTGCACTCGAGCCTCTCAACCACTCGAGCCGAAACTGCAGCCATAGATAACAGTAAGAGGGTGACGATGTCGGCGGCTAGAAACATTGACGATGCTACTGTACAAGTGTGTGTTGAAAACGCGTAGGAAGAGGATGAGGAGGAGGAGCCTTGCATGCAAAGGACCCGTGGGGCAAGGGCGTGTTCGACAACATGATGCAGGTCGTCCACGTGATCTGCATGTCGCAGCGCACGCCGCCCATTCCGGAGGCGGCCGTCGAGCCCCCCCTGGTGGCGCGAGGAGCAGCGCGGAGCAGCGAACCGGAGGTTCCGATCGGTTCGGGCCCCGCGGGTGCCTCTGCCGAGGCAGTGCTGCACCCGAAACCGTGGCGTCGCCTGCGCGCCCGGTCGCCAAGCCGTCCTCCTCCTCCTCCTTCTCCTCCTCCCTGTCTGTCTGCGTTACCGTCGTCTTACTTTATAGTATACTCCCCCAGGGCTGGCGGTTGGCCAGCCCCGAGGGGAGCGGCAGCGTTCGGAGAAACCCAATGCCGTCAGGAAAGCAGGAGATCAGGAGGAGGGGGCAGACCTGCCTCTAGCTCCGAGCTCCGAGGAGAAGGAGGGGGATGAGGCGCATCATAAGTGGTGGCGCTGCCACATGAAAGGGGGGCGACGACGACGACGAAGACGACCACGACGGCGACGACGACGACGACGACGACGACGACGACCACGACGACGACGACGACGACGACGACGACGACGACGACGACGACGACGACGACGACCCTCAGGTCTGAGCGCCGCAAAGATAAGCTGCGACGGACGTTCCCCAGTTCTGCCTCTGGAGGCGGCTTCCTGGCCCTGGGACCGCCAGAGAACGACTCGGAGTGATACAATCGGGGCCCTGAAGAAGGAACCCTTTTGGTTGGGGAGGGGCTCCGCGTTCCTTAAGTGTTTCACAGCTTGCCTCAGGTTTTCCTTATGTTTTCGACAGGAAATCGAAGTTTAACTTATGGAGAAAGAGGCCTCGTTCCTTATTCAGGGTTCCTTAGGTCAACGCCCCGACTGTAAGCCAGTCCCCGAAAGGAGTCGAGACCCTTTGGGGGCCCCAGTCTCGAAGAGCTTGCGGCGTCAGGGGGGTGCACGGCGGCGGCGGCCAGGCCGTGCCGCCGGTGGGCAAGGAGCTCGCGGGCCGGTGCCTGAAGCGCAGCCCCGAGGACGGCAGTTCCGCTCTGCTCCGCTGCGGTTGCCGCTGGGGGAGGAACGAGGATCAGGAGGGGAAAAACACACACAGACACAATTAATCGTCGATCCCCCGGAAAATATGCGAACATATGGGAAGTGGGGGGAAGACAAAAACCCAGAAAGTATGGGAGAAGATGGGGAATCTTTTGGTTTGTGTGTATTTCTTTGTGTGTTCTGGGGCCCCTTTAGAGGAGAAGGCCAGGGAGAAAGGCAGGGAGTCTGCACCTCAGGTGGTAAGAGTTCGATGCCGATCGCACGCTCTCTCGGGTCTTTTTGCGGGGAGTGTTCGGACGCTCAGTGTGCAAGGCAGCGTCGGCGAAGCACAGGGAGGAGGGTGAGAGCCGCCCGGTGGCCCCCACGGCGGAGGCGAGGCCGCGGGGAGCCTGCCCGGGGCTCGCTTCTGGTGGGCCTGGGTTCCACCACCACCGCCATCAGTTGGAGGGGGAGGAGGAGGAGGAGGAGGAGGAGGAGGAGGAGGAGGAGGAGCAGGCTGAGCAGCAGCAGCACGAGGAGGAAGAGGAGCAGCAAGAGGAGGAGGAGGAGGAGGAGGAGGAGGAGGAGAAGGAGTAAGCCCAAGATGCATCGACGGTGCTGCAGCGCAGGCTCCCGTGCCAGATCCCCTCCTCGCGACGTCCAGGCAGCAGGCGGCCCCTTCTCCGAGGCACGACGAGCGACCCCATCCTTGGAAGGACGAGCGCCCCATGGGCCTGCGCTTCGGGCGGGAGCTCCGTGCTGGAAGAAGTCAGGAGGGGAAAAAAGCACAGACACAATTAATCGTCGATCCCCAGGAAAAGATGGGAAAATATAGGAAGTGGGGGGGAAGACAGAAGCCCAGAAACTATAGGGGAAATATATAGGGAATCTTGTGATCTGTGTGTACTGATTAGTGTGTCCCAGGGCCCCGTCATTCGTGCAATACCCATCGGTCGTTGAAAGTATGTATTCTTAGAGTCCCACATTCCAATCTACTTTAGGCGCCTTCCTAATTCAGTGATCGAGTGGCTTCACCTTTTCCGTCCTCCCCAGGGGGCGGACGGAACCCGATCTGCTTTCGACGCCCTCCTACTTCATATTGTTCGACCTACTTCTTCCGACCAGGGTGCCAAGCGACGGCCCCGGCAGACTGGTGGCAGGTTGGACAGCTGGTCCCTAAGTCTCGGCGAGAGCTCGAGCGAGGGGGCCCCACCGAAAAGGAGCCGCCCTCCATCCAGCGTGGCTGCCGGAGGTGGTGCGACGCCAGCGTGCGCGCCGCCCTCCACCCGCGCAGCTGCCGGAAGCTCTAAGGCGCGCGTGCCGCACGGCCCGCAGGGGCGAGAGCCACGAGGTGGGAAACCCACCCGCACGCCACACGCGAAGCTGCGGGAGGCGAGCGTGCGCGGCGCCGAGGTGAGCGCCGCCTGTCGAGAACCACCGACCCTCCAGCCGTGTAGGTGCCAGAACTTTCAGGCTTCAAGATCAGCAACGGTTACGGTAGGTTCGCGTCGTGTCGACCGGCGGCGACCCCGCCGCCGACGTTCAAGGTTGAACGCCGACGGCGGCCCAGAATCGGTCGATGTTGAACGATCGGACGTTGCGGCAGCGGCCGACCATTCAAGGTTGAACGATCCAGCGCGGTGTCAGGAACCAACGCTGGGGTCGTCACGACACGAACCTGCCGTAGGAAGTCTCAGGTGAAACGCCTGGCCGTCCTGATGGCACGTCCAGTGGTGCGGCAGGGGCAGGTTGGTTATATGGAAGAGGGGTGGAGGACGTTGCGGGCGTTTTTTCATCCGTCGGGGGGTTTCCGGGCCTCTTCGGACCCGAGCGCCGCCGAAAGAGATCTCCACGGCCGGCTATCCTGCGGTCTCGGCCTCCGGAAGCCTCCTCGACCCCGGGCCCTGGGACAGTCAAACAACAATGCCGGATGAAAAGTCGGCCCCATGGGAGGTGTCGAGGCCCCATGGGCGACGCACGTCGCGACAAGTCTGCGGCATCGGAGGAGAGAGAGGCCAGGGGTGGGCAGGAAACGGGAGAGTTGCGAGATTTGCTGCGTGCACGTGGTCGTTTTTTATTCGTTGTTTTGCCGATCGGCGCGGGCCCTCGCCCCCCCCCCCCCAAGGAGTAGATCTTGGCTGTTTTTTGGCACCTGTTTCGAGCGGGTGGAGTCTCCCCCAGAGGCAGCACTGCTGCAAACAGACGCACTAAGCAGAGGTCTGGAGCCAGACCTCCCCCCTCCCGCCCCCTTTCCGCCCTATGTCGAAACGCCGAATAAAAAAAACGCTCACCAGCCCGTGTCGGCCCCACTGCCAGGAATTTCCCTCGAGCATATGGCCGCCTCTGGTGCTGGGATGCGCCAGGAAAACCAGTGGATCCAGCTGCTTCGCTACATCCCCATTTGCTAGACCCCTCCTTTCGTCCACCCCCAGAGTGGGAGGAGGAAGAGAAGGAGGAAGACTAGGAGAAGGAGGATCGAGGATCGAGACTTGCGGACGTTCTGTCTGAGCCTCCTTGGGACTCCGGGAAGGGGATCCTCTTCCGAATTCTGGCCAGAATGCCCCCAGAAGAGGTCAAGGTGGCAGACCTTGGAGAAGGAGGAGAAGAAGAGCGGTGGAGGAAGTCAGTGAGCAGGAACCCCTCAAGACGCCCGACCCCCGTCCCCAGACCCCGTTTAAACGCCCATGGGGAACCCCCGCAATCTTCCAAAGCCTCATCCTCGCCATCGGTCCCCTGACGCACTCAGCGTGTTGCCGACAGAGTTGATTCTCGGCGTGTTGTGTGCAGTGCGTCGAAGGCGGGCCTCGGGCCCTCCGCAGGCGGTCGGCCGCCCCGAGGTGTCACTTCGTGTAGGTGCTCGGCATCGGGGAGCTTCCTTCGTGGCGGGGTGTCAACAATCCCCTGACCCGCTTGTGGGCGCCGCCCTCATCCTGTTGCCGAGCCGCGCCGGAGCACGTCGGGGCGCCCCAAGGCTTTGGCCCCGAGCCCTCCTCCGCCCAGTCAGGGAGGAGGAGAGGGAAGAGGAGGAGGACAAGGAGAAGGAGGAGGAGGAGGACGAGGACGAGGAGAGGGAGGAGGGGTGGAAGGAGGAGGAGGAGGAGGAGGAGCAGGAGGAGCAGGAGGAGCAGGAGGAGCAGGAGGAGCAGGAGGAGCAGGAGAAGCAGGAGGGGACGAACGAGGAGGAGGAGGAGGACGAGGAGGAGGAGGAGGAGGAGGAGGAGGAGGAGGAGGAGGAGGAGGAGGAGGAGGAGGAGGAGGAGGAGGGGGGGAGGAGAAGGAGGAGCAGGAGGAGGAGGAGGAGGAGGAGGAGCAGCAAGAGTAGGAAGAGGAGCAGCACGAGGAGGAGGAGGAGGAGGAGGAGGAGGAGGATGAGGAGCAGGACGAGGAGGAGGAGGAGGAGGAGGAGGAGGAGAAAGAGGAGGAGGATCCGACGCGTTGAATTTTCCAATGCGGGGCCTCCAGAAGTTGCAACGCTTTCCCCAGCCCTAGCGCCTCACCCCGAGCCGCGAATTGACGACCCCGGGGCCAGGCGAGGGCCCCCATGAGCCGAAAATTGCGAAAACGTGGCGCGTCGTTTGATTTGTACGTTTGACGTCTGGGCCAGTCAGTTTCCACGCCTTGATTCCAGTCTCGAGCGGGTGATTCGGGCACCCCGGGGCGCCTCTCAAGGAGGCGCAGCTGACGCAAAAGCATTCCAGGGCACGAGAGTGTCCAAACGCCAGCGAAGATTCGAATGCTAGCCAGCGCGGACCTCCAACAGTGTGTTTCTAGAAATGTGTGGCAGGATCGATGTGGCGCAATATATGCAATACAACCGATGTGGTGCAGTTTATGTTGGGCAATCTGAGTGGTGCAACGTATGTGGTTCAACATATGCTGTGCAATATATGTCGCATCATCTACCTTGTTCAACTAATGGTGTGCAACTTATGTAGTGCAATGTATGTTGTGCAAGTTATGTCGAGTAACCTAGGTGGTGCAACATGCGTGCCGCAATTTGTGTGGTGCAATATATGTGGTGCACCTGATATGGTGCAATATTCGTTGTGCCATATATGCGGAGCAATGTTTGCGCAGTGCAATCGATATGATTCGGCTTACGGTGTGAAATGTTGTGGCGTGCAACTTCCGTTGTGCACTCTACCGGTGCAATCTATGCGGGGCAATCTATCTGGCGCAATTGACGTTGTTTTTTTCGCGCGTGGCCACCTCCCACGCTCGCGCAAACATCCCACCCACCTATCCGCAACTTGGTTTGCAAAACCCATTCGGCGGCGATGGCGATTGCTGTTTGGCGTTGGCTGGCGCATTTCTGCGGCCGCGCTAGCGCGCGGTGGCGCTGACCGCTGAGAACTTCCCAGCGCGTCTGGCAGGCCGCGCTGACGCGCGGGCACATCAGTGCGAGTCAGTGATTCATTCGGGCGGGCGCGGTATCATGACGACGTCGACACCGGCAAACACGATGAGGTTAGTGGCGACGGTGGTGACGATGATGGCAACGACGACGGCAAAGGCAGTTATGGTGTTGATGCTCATCACGCCGATGACGATGATGGTGTTCTCGCGTCGGTCGGTGATGGAGGTTTTGGAACAATGTCGTCATGCGGTCGACCGATGTTGACGCGCGAATGTGACCTGCATGCGGTTCTTTGATGGGGATCGGGCCCATCCCCCCCCAAGCACGCGCGCAAGCGCGTTCGAATTATTTTGACACGCGCGCGACATGCACGTTGGGTATTATATGATGAACATGTTGTCAAACTCATGGCTTTTCCGAATTCGCAACAGCGCGAGCGCAGGCTTTATTGAAACAACCGGTAACGAGATCACCGATGTGTTATACTTTGTCGGAGCACTCGTTTCTGATTTCTCTACGAAACCCAAAGATGTTGAAGGATTGCGGCATACGCGCGCGACGACGCGCGCGCACTTCGTCCTATTATGCTGCAAGGGCGCTCAAGCGTGTTCGAATGGTTTTGACATGCGCGCTCGAGGGGCATGTTTAGTCGCATCCGATGAGATTGTTGACAAACGCGCGGTGCCCGTAAGACTTCGCCAAAAAACGCGAGCACAAGTGTGGTCTGGAAAGTGTTGTTGCGAAACCATTGGTTGCTCGATTTAAAAATCAGTGCGGAACTCAAGGTGTTCGAAAGTTTTCGGGATGCGCGCGTGAAAGCGCGGCACGTTGACCAATGTTTTGCACAGGCACGCGCGCATTGCATGTTTTGAGATCGGTGAGGAGGGGGTCGATACCGGATTGGCTGGGATCATGCGGCTTCATATTTAAAAACGAGCGATGGGACAGAGGAGTATCAAAATTGCACATCCCCAAACGGGGGAATAAGTCCGCCTCCGGGTGGGTGATGGATCCTAGTTTTTCTTTAGAAAGGAGGGTCTGTGTGGAGTTATCTATGTGGCGGCGACGGGGCGGAGACGGCGACAACATAGCCGCCAGGGCGGCAGACAAGCCCAAAGGACGGGCGACGAGGCGGCCACGGCGGTCACAGCCGCCACACCGGCGACGGGCGGCGACGGCGGCTACATAACCGTCACACCGACAAACCTGCCCAATTCCTTAGAACAGAAGTCACAGCCCCTGAGTGCAAGCACCGCTTGGGGGAGAAATCCCATTTTCCTCCAGGATAGAAAAAAAAAAAACCTGCCCTGCGAAAGCCGACGCACGCGCCTGTAAGGTCTGGGTGCCTGCCTGCCTCGCAGACCTGGCGCCCCCCCCTCAGGACAGGCCCCACTGCCCCGAGCTCCTGGGCCTCGAGGTGCTGGGGCCCGCGGGCGCCAGGCCGGCGGGCGCCCTCCAGAGGCCGCGAGGGCGGCGTCGCCCGCTCTCGTCACCGTCGCTCTCGTCGGCGCTCTCGTCGGCGTCGCTCTCGCCGCCGCTCGTCGTCGTCGTTCGCGCCGCCGCTGTTCTCCGTCGCCGTCTCGCCGGCGAAGTCGCCGCCGTCCTTCTCGTCGCCGTCTCGTCGGCGCTCCGGTCGCCGTCGCTCTCGTCGGCGTCGCTCTCGTCGCCGCTGTCGCTCGCGCCGCCGGCGGCGGAGTCGGCGTCGTCACCGCGGGAGCGCCCCGACCGCCGACAATATGAGGAAGAGCCAGGGCGGCCGATTCGTCCGAGCCCGGGCCTCTGCTCGGATCACGACCGCGGGGGCTGCTAGGGGGAAGGGGGTATCCAAGTGCACGCCAGGACCATTTCTTCCCTGAACTAGCCTATGAGTGCCCGACGCGGCTTACGGGAGGCAAGGATTTGTGCGAAGTGGGTTGAGCCCATCTAGAAGAGTTACCTAACCCCATGTTAAGCCACATAGGGCATTGCAACCCATGAACACTACACGCTACGCTAAGCCATGTCTGATCTACATGACTAGCCGGCCGCTCTGCGGTTGATCGGGAGTTCTTGTATATAGAAGAAGGGGCGTGAGCTTCTCGGCGGGAGGAAAATGATCGAGATGAGAATGAGCGTGAGGATCAGGAGGGCGAGGCTCGCGAGGGGCGGGATCAGGAGAGTGAGGGTCACGCGGGCGAGGATCAGGCGAGCGTGGAGCCGGAGGGTGAGGATGTGGAGCAGGGCCAAGAGAGCGAGGATGGCGAGAATGGAAGTCTGGAGGGTGAGGATCGGGCGGGCGTGGCGCCCCGCTGCCATGCTGGCAATCTCCACCTCCTCCTACTTCTCCTCCTCCTCCTCCTCCTGCTTCTCCGTCTCCTTCTCCTCTTCCTGTTCATCCTCTGCCTCCTCCAACTTCCCTTGTTCTCCTTCACTTCGTCGTCCTCCTCCCTCTCCTTCTTTCCATCCTCGTCCGCCCTCCTCCTCCTCCCCCCCAGGGATTTCCCCAATCTCGCCTGAGACAAAACAGGAAACCCTCTGAGGGCCTCCTTTGGGAGTCTCCGGGGGCGATTTTTCTGGGGCGCCAGTTTGGAATTCGTCGCCAGATTTGCCAGATTTGCCTTATTATTTCCTGGATCTCGTCAGAAACGGAACAGAAGGGCCTGAGGGCCTCCTTGGGGAGGCTCCGGAGGCCGGTTTTTCTGAGGATGTCCCACGCGAGGGCGCCGGTTTGGAGTTCGTCGCCGGATTCGCCGAATCCGCGTGATTCGCCGGATTTCCCGGACTTCGACGGAAACGAACAGGGGGGCCGTTGAGGGCCTCCTTGGCCAAGGGAGGCTCCGGGGCGCCGGTTTGGGATTCGCTGGATTTCCCGGACCTCGCCAGAAACGGAACAGGGGGGGCCTCATGAAGGCATCCTTGGGGAGGCTCCGGGGGCGGTTTTTCCTAAGGATGTCCGTCGCGAGGGCGCCTGTTTGGAATTTTCGTCGTTGGATTCGCCAGATCTCGCCGGAAACGGAGCAGGGGGGGCATCTGAGGGCCTCCTTAGGGAAGCTCTGGGAGCGATTTTTCTGAGGACGACCCACGCGAGGGCACCAGTTTGAATTCGTCGCCGGAGTCACCAGATTCGTCGGATTTCCCAGATCACACCAGAAACGGAATAGGGGGGCTCTCTGAGGGCCTTCTTGTGAAGGCTCCAGGAGCGGTTTTTCTGAGGACGTCCCACGCGAGGGCGCCGGTTTGGAATTCGTCGCTGGATTCGCGGGATTCACCGGGTTTCCCAGATCTCGCCAGAAACGGAATTGCAGGGGCCGGGGGGCCTGGGTATTTCTTTGGGGAGGCTCCTGCAGGGGGTTTTTTTCTAAGGACGTCCCACGCGAGGGCGCCGGTTTGGAATTCGTCGCTGGGTTCGCGGGATTCACCGGATTTCCCGGATCTCGCCGGAAACAAAATTGCAGGGGCCGGGGGGCCGGGGTATTTCTTTGGGGAGGATCCAGGGGCGGTTTTTCTAAAGATGTGCCACGCGAGGGCGTCGACTTGGAACTCGTCGCCAGATTCGCCGGATTTGCTGGATTTCTTGAATCTCGTTGGAAACAAAACAGGGGGGCCTTTTGAGGGCCTTCTTGGGGAGGCTCGGGGAACGGTTTTTCTAAGGATGTCCCACGCGAGGGCGCCGGTTTGGAATTCGTCCCCAGATCTCGCCGTAAACAGAACAGGGGGGCCTCCGAGGGCCTCCTTGGGGAGGCTCCGGGGGTGGTTTTCTGCGAGGATGTCCCACGCGAGACCGCCGGTTTGGAATTCCGTCGCCGTCCCGCCAGAAACGGAACTCGAGGGGGGCCTCCGAGGGCCGGGAGGCTCCGGGGGCGGGTTTTTCCTAAGGATGTCCCACGCGAGGGCGCCGGTGTGGAATTTTCGTCGCCAGGTTCGCCGGATGTCTCGCCAGAAACGGAACAAGCGGGGCCTCTGAGGCTCGTGGGGGGGGGGTTCGGAGGATGTCCCACGCGAGGGCGCCGGTGTGGAATTCATCGCCCGGTTCGCCGGATCTCTCCGGGAACGGAAAAATCGGAGGCTTTGAGACGGGGGTCAATGCAGACGGGGGTCAGCCAGAGCGCCCGATCCTGCAGGATCTTGCGAAGACCCTTGCTGGCTGACCTGGGTGAGCGAGCCGCTCGTGGCCGCGAGGCGGCCGCGCCTATTGGCTGACCCGGGTTTGCGAAGACCTGCGTTGCAGTTGTTTTTCTTGCATTGCGGTTTTTGGTTTCCTGCTGACCCGGGTCTGGATTGACCCGGGTCAGAAGATCCCCGAAAAAAGGGAGGGCGTCGGCGGCCATTACGTCGCGCGCTGGGGGTCAGGATGACGTGAGTTCCACAGAGACTCCCTCACCACATCCACTGATCACTCCCTTTGTACCCTTCGCAACCTTGGTGGTGATCTAAGTGGAGGCCCGTGTCGAGCTCCAGCCCGCGCCGCGAAGTCCATATGACTGGTTGGGTCAAGAGCTCCGAAAGAGCGCGCGGCGGGAGACACGAAGAAGAAAAGGGGGACCCCGGCTCCAAGCCCCCTCCCTCGGGAGAGGGGGGGAGCTTCCGAAGCGACCCCCCCCCCTTTGGGAAGCTGGGGCCAGCCTTTGCATGGGGGGGAGGGCTTCCGAAGCCCTTCCCCCCTCCTCTCTTCTCGACGCCATGGGTAAGCCCTGGCTGCCCTTTGCAAGACCCTTTACGCTTCCAGGGTCGGCCCGGGCTTCCAGTTCGAGGGGGGGGGGGCGCCTTAGGAGCTACCTCACTCCCCGCCCCTTTGCGAAGCAAGGGGTCGCCAGTCAGGGGGGGTGCTTCCAAAGCGCCCCTCCTCCCTCCCCCCCCTTTGCGGGGCTGGGGTAAGCCCAGGCTGACCTTTATGCAGGAGGGGGACTTCGGAAGCTACCCCCTCCTCCCTTTCTTGCGGATTTGCGCCAAGTCTCGTCGTCGTTGTCGTAGTCGTCATCGTCGTAGTGGTGTCCGTCGTCATCGTCGTCGGCGTTGGCGTCGTCGTCGTCATCGTCCTCGTCGTCATCGTTGTCGTCGTCGCACGCTGACGCCATTGTTAAGCAGAATAAGACATACTAGTTGGTTCCTGTGTCTGCGTTTCCACTTTCTGCGCATAGCGCGGAATGGTATGTTTCCGCCCCCCTGCGTCGCCACGTCCAAGGGTTGCCTTGTGATGAGTAGAGCAGCCTTCTTATTTGTTCCCGCCCTCTGCGGCGCCACGCGAGGATTACACTCGACGATCGAGGACACCCGAATAATTTCATCAACATCCCGATGGATCTTTGAGAATATTATGGGGCTCATGAGGATTTGGATTCTTGGCAAGCCCAGAGATGGAGGGGCGGAGTGGGGGGCAGGGGGGTGGGCGTTGGAATAATGGGTATGATGTGAGGGAAGTTGGGGGAAGAAGTGGGCTTTGCGAGAACAGCGCCCGTGAGAACAAGCGGCGGCATTCAAGAAGTGCCGGGGGTGTGCGTGATGTGTGGGGGAGTAGTGGTGGTGCACCTGTAAAGTGTTGTACTCCCCCGGCCCGTCAGGGCTTCAAGGTCGAAAAACAAGATGCGTCCAGGTTGCTGCAATCCGCCCACACGTCCCACGTCCCCCCCTCGTGCGCTCTTGCAGCAGTTCTCAACGCTTCACGTATCCCCGCCAGCCCATTCAGGCACGAAGCGCCGCGGAGCTGCCCTGACCCGGGAAGCGTGGCATGATTTGGATACATCCGGAGGTTGTGTCCGCCAGTTGTCTTTTAGATGCTTCCTTGGTTCTCGTGGGGTGGCCGCAAAGAATTCGCGCGGCGCTAGGGCGATAGGCACATTTTGAAAACGCCCTGTCCTCCATCCTTGAAGCTGCCACAAACTTTCAACACGAATGTGCGCGGCGCCACAGCGAGAGCTACATGTTGAAAACGACCCGCCCTCCATCCGTGAACCTGCTGCCAGCTTTTTAGCTTGAGGCTCGTTACATGGTCAGGAAGTCTCAGCCGAAACGCCCCGCCCGCCCTACCGACACGTCTGAGGGGCGCGACAGGGAGGAGTTGCTAAAAAAAGAAGGTATGGAGGAGGAGGAGGAGGAGGAGGAGAAGGAGAAGGAGAACGGAGGAGAGGAGGAGGGAGGGAGGGAGGAAGGAAGGAGGGAGGAAGAGAAGCGGAGGAGGAGGAGGAGGAGGAGGAGGAGGAAGGGAGGAGGATGGGGAGGAGGAGGAAGGGAGGAGGAGGAAGGGAGGAGGAGGAGGAGGAAGAAGGAAGGAGGAGGAGGAGGAGGAGGAGGAGGAGGATCAGGAGTGCCTTCCCTTGGCCTTGTTTGGCGTGCTTGCTTGGCGTGCTCGGCCGCCCTCCCCCTCGGAGGCGACGACGGGGGCGAACAGCCAAGGCTCGAGCATTACACGCACTCGCACGGGAGCCCCGCCGAAGGCATGGATCATCGGCGCCCCTGGATACGCGTGCAGTCTACTTTGATCGTTAATTCCACCGACTCTTCCACGGGTGCCCTTGCATCCTTCGCACGGGAGCCCCGCCGAAGGCATGGATCATCGGCGCCCCTGGATACGCGTGCAGTCTACTTTGATCGTAAGAATCACCGACCGAATCATCGTAGAAATATTGTTAAGTAGCCACCGGAGATCTCAGCACGCCTCTGGCCCGTTGGGCCGGCGAATTCATAAATTAATCCTGTATTAAAAATCCTATATGCTTAAAAATCCTATGTATTGAAAATTGCCCTGTGAGAGTCATCGACTTTTCCACGGGTGCCCTTGCATCCTTGCCTCTCCGGTCGTCTTCGGTCCGTCCTTCGA
>CAUYUJ010004708.1:0-67483 GCA_963575745.1 Prorocentrum cordatum | reverse complement strand
TCGAAGGTCGTGAGGTCGGCGTCGATGATGCAGAAGGCAGCGTGGTCGTATGGTGTCGTGGCCATGTCGGAAGCCGTTGGGTCAGGTTGGGGTGGGTGCATGGTTGGCAGGTGGTGGAGTTCGATGGAGATACTGTGTCTGTCTGCGGTGGCTTGGAGGGCGTCGGTCACCGCGCTGGTGTGGTCGTGGTTGGCGGTGAAGAGCAGTACGATGCTGGGCTTTCCTGTGATGTCGGTCATCCCCGTGTCTGCTCGGTTGGGTCCGCTGTCTTGTGTGGTGGGTGCGTCGGTGGGTATTTGGGCTGGTATTGGTCGGTGGTCGTGGTCGGCGTGGGTTGGTGGTCCCAGTGCTGGCCCATGTAGCTGGATGGGTGGCCGCTCGGCGTAGTCTTCTGGAAGCCCAGCGTGTCGGTTGGATCGTCGTACGCGTCGGGTCTCCTCCTTGTGCGCGTCGATGTCTTCTGTTGGCGGCTTCGCTCCGAACTGCATCAGTGTGGCTGCACACTGGTGTGACGACTTGACGTGTTTGGTAAGTCTGTTCGCGGTGTAGAAGTACTTCAGGCATACCTGGCAGGTGTCGCCGACGATGTAGTTGTCTATGGTGTGCTTGTCCTGGTGGACGGCGTAGACATGCTTGTTGTGTGCTGCTTTGGTCTTGAATGTAGCACCGCAATGGTAACACATAACTCTGGCTGGTGCTGGTGTCGTGGTTCCTGCTTGTCGGGGTAGTGGCGGCACTCCCAGTGCTGTTGCCGTTAGCGATAGGTCTGCCCGCAGCTGGTCCTGCGCTGCTCGGTCGGAGGATGAGTCTTGTGCGCGCTTGTAGGTGCTCGTAATAAAAGACTTGACCGTGTGCATGTCGTTGCGTGCAGCCTTGATGAAATCGATGATGTCCTTGGGTGCGGTGGTGATGCGGGTGCCGTCGCAGTGCTGTCGGCATGTGTGGATGTCGTTGTTGATGGTTTGCGTCCAGGTGCCGTTGGCTTCGATGTCGTAGTCAATGAGTGCCTGCGTTTCGTACGGGCATCCTTTTATGAGTCGCAAAAGTTCTCGCAGTCGTAGCCATCGTAGTCGGTCTTCGAGGTTCGGTAGTTGAGCACGTGCCAGTATCTGCTCGTTGGTGATGTGCTTGTCCTTCATGGCCTTGTGCGTAATTCCTATTGCCTGTCGAGCCGCAGTGACGTAGGCTGTGTTGATCCTGTGGTAGTCCCGCGCTGTTGTGATGAGCCATGTCCCCGCGTTAAATAGCAGTCTTGTATAGCCGAAGGACTCGAGGTAGTGGATCTTAGTCTGGATGGAGATGGCTTGTCGTTGGAACAAGGTGCGTCGGAGTGGGCCTGTTGTCTCGCGTATCGCGATGGTGCGTGCTGCCGTCTCCTGGCCCATGTCGTTCCTGTCGTTGAACATCGCGCCCAGCAGCTTTGTGCTTCTAGCGATGGTGACGCAGAGCCCCATGTCGGTGATGCTGTGGTTGTCCCGTATCATGGTCCGTGTAGCTCTTTTGCCTGCGACGGTGTTGGGGTAGACGATGAAGCTGGACGTCTTGGTGTTGATCGGGAGGCCTCTTCGCAGTGTCGCGCGTATGAGATGTCCCCACATCTTGGTGATGAGTGCATGGATCATGGTGCCGTCTGCCGTGGATGCAGCCGCCTTGACGTCATCTACGAAGGATGTAGAGGACAGTGTGGCGTTGTGGTCGCAAGCTCGGAGACGTGGTGGGGCATGCGGTATGTCGAAAGTCGCTCCATCCTCGACGGCGTGGTCGTGGTAGTCTCGCGTGACGTCCGCCATGAGCATGTTGAATGTGAAGTCGGCTGTTGGTACGCCAGGGCGTGTACCAAGTCGTGGTGCTGCGTAGCTGCACTGGTCGTCGATGTAGAACCAAGTCCCAGTGTGTGCCTCCGTGAGCATGTCGACAATGTGTTGGTTGTCCACGTGTTGGTTGACAATGCCGTTGTCGGTCATGAGGGCCTCAATCGCGGGAAGCATGACATGGGGAATGTCGATGTGGGCGAGAAGGTCGTCCAGCTGCTCCTTGGTCTGGGTGAAGTTGTACACGAGCTGGTTGACTACCTTGTGGAAGGCTGCTTTCAAGTCTATCATGATGATGACCATGTCGTGCTTCAAGTGGTAGGCGGTGTTGGATAGGAGCCGCATCGTCATGTGGTTGATGTCCGTGCTGTAGTGGCGTCGGCCTCCCGTCTGAGTGGAGAAGAGCATCGTGGGGATGAGGTCCTTCATGCATTGTCTGATGTATCTGTAGTGGTGCTTGATGACGGTGTTGGCTAACGTGATTGACCGTTGGTTGTTCAGGTCCTCCTCGCTGCCTTTGCCCTTCCAGAAGTACGTCATCCTGGACCCCTTGAGAGCTACGCCCTCCCTGCAGAAGAGCGCCGCTTTGGTGATGATCGGATGCATGTGTCGGGCCATCTGCCGTGGGGCGATCTTGGAGAAGTCGTCGGATACACGATCTGGTCCTGGTGCGCGGTGAGGTCTCGCTTTGTGAAGGATGTCGGTGAGCTCGTAGATGCTGGCGAAGTTGTTGACGTGGCGCGTTCTCCTGGGCTGAGCTGGGTCGGTCCTGTCCTCCTTGGCGTTGTATCTGTCAACCACGTCCTGAGCGGAGAGGATGTCGGCTGCTTCGTTGTGTCCGAAGTGGCGTGTGGCTGCGTCGGCCTTGCTCGTGGAGCTGTCGAGGACAGTGCCGTCTGCTGCGTTCATCATGGGGTATGCTTGCCGCTTACGTCTCTTGCGGCCGCCGAATAGCAGGAGCTTCTTGGTGTACTTCCACTCGGTGTACGTGTCGCCAGTGCGCTTTGCATCCATTGCCTTTTGTGCTTGCTCTTCCAAGAACGCGTCGTAGTCCCTGTCGGTCATCTTGACGATTACTTTTCTCGTGGCGTCGATCCAGTGCCGTACGTGTTGTAAAAACCCATGATAGTCAGGGTTGTAAGGGAAATTCGCTGCAGCGTAGTTGAGCATGTAAGTCTCGCAGTAAGTAGTGTGGATCGCCTCGGGAGTCATCTGAAGGGTCGGGTCGTTGTGGATGTCGTTGATGAGCCTTTGGATTCTGCGCTTTGTCGTGCTAGCTGTCGCTCCATGTGTTGTTGCCTTACGGAGGAGCTTCATGAACTTCCGTCGGCTGAGGACAAAGTCGAGCGTGGTCTCTGAGATGTACTCCTGGTATTTCTTCTTCCCGCTTCTTTTGAACGCTGAGGTTGCTGCGTCCATGATGGTCAGCATGTACTGGTGGATGTGCTCATCGTAGTCCGTCCCCCATGGCGGTAAGACAGTAGCGTCCAGGTGCATCTTGAAGGTCTCGACGGCCTTCTCGTCATTGAGCTGGTGCTTGTCGATCTTCGGGAAGAGCTGCTTTGGCGCAGTGTGCCGCACGGTCCAGCAGGCTCGAGCTGTAACTGGCAGGTGATCCTCGCGGTGATGCTGCCCTTGTCGGTGTTTCTTCATGGTCTCAATGTCGGCCAATGTCTTGACGTCAGTGATGTGGCTGATGAGCGTATCGTCCGCGATGATGTAGTCGATGCGATGCTTGTGCCCATATGCGTCTGTCCACGTGTGGTGCTCGTCGCCGTTGGAGATCACGGTGTTGGCGATGACGTAGTGCCCTGCGGCTGCTATCTCGTGAAGTTCCTTGCCGTTGCTGTCCTCGGTCTGGGAGAGTCCAGCAGGTCCAACAGATGTCGACTGCACGCTTCCAAGTCGGCCGTTGGCGTCGGCGAGCATGAGGTTGGGTCTGTGCTGTTGTACGAGCTTCTGTAGTCGCTGCCAAAAGTCTTGTCGTTCTTGAGGACCTTTCTTGCTGTGAGGAGCATGAAATACGCAAATGGTGGTATTGATGCAGTCCGTAGTGACTTTGACGATGAGGATCCTTGGCTCACTGATGAGAACGTGGCAGTGTCTGGGCTCGAAGTGCTGTGGGCCGTCCTTGTTGTAGGCGTAGGGCTCCTCCACGTTGATCCATAGCTCACATCCAGCGTTGTAGTGGTCGTGCGGGCTGCTGATGATGAAGTATTCATTCCCAGTTGTTGTACGTCGTTCGTTGCGCGCCTCCTGAATGCCGATGATGTGGAGTCGCTTTTCTTGAAATTGTCGTCGAAGCAAGGGTCCCCGCCACTGGTGTGCAAGCCGAGCTGCCTTTGTGAACTTCTTCTGCTGCTGAGCGTCGGACTCTCTGACACTCTCGGCGTTGTAGGTTGCAATGGTGAGCTCGATCTTGGTTTCTTTGGCAGAGACCGTCTTAGGCGCCATGAGGTGTCGAACACTAGCATTCCGAGTTGGTAATCCAAAGCGTAAGGTGGCACCTTCGCGCAGTGGGTAAGCTGCTCGATCGGGATGATCAGGCTGGAGGATCGACTCCCATTGGTAGTACTTTGTGTCCGCAATGATGTCTCTGAAGTTGTGCGGGATGGTGTCGTAGTCGTGGCCTCTCTCGTAGCGCTTGCGTGTCCTCTTTGAGATTCCGTCGGCGAGCTCGTTCCACGGCATGCCTTCGTGACTCGGGACGTGATGCAAGGTGATGTCGTTTTCGTTCTTGAGTGTGTCGAAGATGACCTTCATGAATCTCGCAAGATGTTCGTCTGCTGATGCTGTGGCGCGTCCCATGCATATGTTGATGGCCGTCTCGCAGTCGGTGTGGATACAGATAGGTTGCGGCTCGGCGACGGCGATGGACCACATGAGAGCCTGCACGATGGCCATGATCTCGCCTGTGGTGTTGGTGGTGCTGCGGTCATTCAACTTCATGTTGTGGCTCTTGCTGACGATGCTGCTGAAGGCTCCTCTGAACGTGCGTTGGTCGTGTTCACCACCTTCTTGTAGTACCAAGAATGCCCATGAGCAGCAGTCTGGTCTCCGTGCGTTGTGGGAAGCGTCAGTGAAGATGTGCTTTGCGCTGTGGGCATTGTTGCCTTTCGTCGTATTGTTGAGCGCATATGTTGCTGCTGGGTGCAGGTCATCACCTTCGATGTTGGCGTTGAGAAAGGGGGCGGTCGTGGCCCGTATTCGTCTGATCAGTCCTCTGGTATCCCCTAGGTCGCATGTGCAGTCGCCTGGTGGTTGCAGGCCGTGATATCTTGTGATGTCGAGATTGGCCTCGTGGTAAGATGGTTGCGGTTGTTGGGGCTGCTTGTCGGCGCTGGGATTGGGTGGTCGCTGTACTCGAAACGGTAACAATGCTGTCGCCTTCTGCTGTCGTCTGTGTGCAGCTTGTCCGTTGTGCGTTGTTGCATAAACTCCTGTTGGGCATCGAAAGGGGTGCATGGCTGTCTTTTGTCGTTGACGCCTTTCACCTGTGGCCACGTGGCATTCTCTGTCGGGTGCTGCTGTGCCATGTCCAGCGCCCTGGGATGCTGTCAGGACTACTGGTGGATGGCCGGTGGGCTGCTGTGTCGGAAGCGTGGTGGTATGTCTTGCTGAGGGTGGCGGTGGGCTGGGTTGCAGGGCTTGGAATCGATTGTGGGTCGTGGTGTGCGTAGATGTCTGCTGTGCTGTTAGTCGCCGTCGCTGCTGCCGTCGGACTCGTGCCAGAAGCCGCGTGCGAATGGCGTCGTCATCGAGGTGGAAGTTGCCGCTATCCATCTCGCTGCTGTTATCGAGGAAGGTATCCTCGATCCCAGGGAAGTAGTCTATCGTGATCGCGCTGTGGTACTCGGGCGTCTCGTTGTGGACGTCGGAGCCGTTGAATTTCCGTGCATGCATAGAGCCAACATGGCTAGTTGTGGTGACCGTGACGTCGTGCAGGTCGGGCGCCTGCGAGCCAAAATGGCTAGTCGCCCTTGTCCTTAGGTCGGGCTTGGGTCGCTCGAGTCGGGGTGGTGTATGTAACCAATTCGTCTCGTCGCCTGGCCTCGCCCTTGGTGTGGTCGGCGTGACACGCTGAGTGCTCTCAGAGATGATGGAGCGAGGTAGGTCGTGCCTTGGCGAAGTGTCGGAGGTGGCGGCATAGGAGCCAGGTGGCGCTCGTGGAGGTGTCGACCTGCGCGAGGTGCCATCTGGGGGGACCCTCCCCAGTATGGCAGTCGAGCTTGGGTGGGGGCGCGAACCGCTCGAGTAGATTTCCCACTCTTCGGTCGGGTAGCGCCTATGGTGGGTAGTTGTTGGTGGTCCAACGGTTGCGTCGTGCTGGTAGTGTGAAGCAAGTGAAACTTCTGCCGTTGTCCGTCGGGTCTGATCTGCTATCCCCAAAGCAGGAGTCAGTGCGCGTGGACTGGTGTTGTGTGTCGGAAGGTGGCTGTCAGAAGTGCAAGTCACCTGCACCCCCTGGGTCGTCAGGTTGGTTGCTGTCTGCAAGCCAGTGGAGTCTGCTGTCGCGGAGGGATGGTGGCAGAGTCGGCTGTCTATGTTGCCTGGCGCTCGGTGCTGATCCGCAGTCCCCAAAGCGGGTGTCAGCCTGTCGAGGTCAGTCGTCGTAGGCTTCCCTAGTGGAAGGCGGGGTGGGTGTGCGTGTCTGAAGCTGCAAGTTACCTGCACCGCAGGGGTCGCAAGGTTCGTTGCTGCGTCTGTGACATTGTGATGCTGTGTGGCGCTGGGCCGATAGTTACGTATGGTCGCTTGAGGCCGCCCAGGGGCCTGTTGCTCTGGTCTTTTTCGACGGGTCCGATGAGCCAGAGCGCCCTCATCGGGGTCGTTCGTATCTAGTTTTTTGGACGCAGCGCGGTGTCCGATCCTTCATCGTCGGGATCGGCACGGAGAGGGACGCGGTCGGATATGTCCACGAAGCCGTCACCGCTGTCGTGGATACGGACCTTCCGCGGTGGTCGTGATGTGGAGTCCTGTCTCTTGAGGGCCGATCGGGTTCGTGATGGTGGCGCTGAATGGGCCCTGTCGGGCGTTCCCATATGGAATCTGGGTGGAGGGATGATGGGGCTGTAGGCTTGGGTTGGGGTGATGCTGGTGATCGGTCGAGTCTTGGGCGTGGTGGGTACTTCGTGCTCGTCGTCGCTGAGATCGATGAGAATTGTGGTAAGGGGCGTGGATCGCTGTTGGTCATCGGGTGTCGATCTCTTGTCGGGGGGGGCGGACATGGCACGTACTTCGGGGAAGATGATGTGTGGGGTGGGGGGAGTGGCCTGCGCAGCTGGGATGGGGGTGTCGGTGCCTTCGAGGTCGGAGTCGTGATGAAGGTCAGGAATGGGCGTAGACTGTCCGTCGTCGTGCTGAGAGAGGTAGCCGTCGTCGGCGATGGGCGTGGGAGAGCACGAAGATCTCGGAGAGCTCGATTGGTATGCTTGTGTATCGCCGTGGTGTGCTTCAGAGGGCTTGTCGTGGTCGGCATCGCTGAGTGGGGCGATACTGGCTGGAGGGTGTGTGGGCGTTCTGTCGTGGGTGTGGTCGGGGTTTGGGGCGGGTGGTGAGGTGGGTGGTGCGGCTGCAAAGCCGAGGTCTCGTAAGCTCCATGCGTCTGAGTTGGACGTGGAATGAGCTGCGTTCGGTGGAGAGCTCATCTGTCGTAGCTGCTCGAGGTAGATGTCGGCGTGTGGGTGAGGCAGCTCGTAGGGGCCTGGGATGATCGCGGTGAGGGCGCCTTCGATCTCGCGGTGGATGCGCTTCTCCTCTGAGTCGGCTAACGCCTGCTGTCTGTTCTCCTCCTCGTCTCTCTCGCTGAACCTCGTGTTCAATTCTTGCAACAGTTCAAGATCAAGAGGGTCATGAAGGAGCTCGGCTTGTCGAAACTCACGTTGCATTTCCTCCCTTTCCTTTATTCGCATCTCCTCGGTCGTCGCCAAGTGGTTGATGTACCTGTCGTGGAGCTGCTGCTCGGTGAGGTGTAGGTTGGCACGTTCGCCTTGGAGTCGGGCTCGCTCGTGCTGGTGCTCGGTGCGAATCGTGGCTGCTTCGTGTTGTTGCGCCCGCAGTTCACCGTACTCCTCGAGGATCTTCTCTTTGGCTTGCATGAGTGCCGATGATTCCGCATGAGCCCTGCAGTTGATTTCATGAAGCTGTCGTTGCTGAGCCAGTCGTAGTGCGTCTTCTTGTTGCTGCCCTCTCATCTCGTGCTGAAGTAGGAGGTTGTGAGCGCACTGAGCTTCCTCCTGTTGAAGGCGGTGCTCGGATTCACGAATTAGATGCTGGAGCCAATATGGCTTAGCCTCCCGTAGTTCGTGTTGCTGTACTGCTTCCCGCCGTGCAAGGTGACCGCGTGCGGCGTCGTGAAGTAGTTGGTGCTGTTCGAGCTCGGTCTTCATGCGATGTGCCTGTTCAGCTTCATCTTCCTGGCATCGTTGTTCGGACTGTCGTAGGAACCGTTGTGCTTGCTGATGTTCTAGGTGGCGGTTGCGCACGTTGATCTCGTCTATCTCCTCCTGGAAGCGGCGCTGGAGTCGTTGCTCGTGGTGCTGTAGTTCGAGATGAAGCTCGTTGAAGGCCTTCTGAGACGTGTGTGCTTCCATGCGCGCAAACTCCTCCTGCAACTGTTCGCGGTGCTCGGATTGTCGGAGATCAGCTTGTTGGTGGAGGTGAGCTAGGTGGTGCTGATGGAGTCCCGTGTGTTGTCGCTGCTGGTCCACCTTTTTGGAGAGGTCCGTGATCATCGCGAGCAGCTCTTTGTGACCTTTTTGGTGTGGGTCGTCCTGCTGTCGAAGTGGTGCTGCTGCTGGTGCTGCGTACTGCTGGGGTCGATGATCTTCGCGCTGTCGTGGGTGAGGTGTCTGTGTCCGAGTCCTGCGCCTGTTGTGGTGGTCCTTCTCGCTCTCGTCGTTGTCGCTGTAGAAGTCGTCGTACTCGAGGTCGGGTGTGGCATCGTCCCTCTTAAACTTCGACTCCTGTAGTAGAGCCCGTAGTATCCTCAAGCTGCCCTCCGTGTTGTCGAGCTCGGTCTGCATCTTCCTGATGTCGTCCTTGAGCGCATTCTTTCGCCTGACCGTGGTGTCGATGCATCGGCGGTAGTAGTGCACCCGCTCGTCGGGAGACAACGTGAGGAGGAGCATTGCCTTGTTGACAGACAGCTCTGCGACGATCTTGGCATCGTCGACGCCGACGGCGCGTGCGCCCTGAGCTTGGTCTGCCAACCGAGCGATGCGTCCGCGCTTGGTTGTCACCCAAAGGCGGCGCATGTCCTCCTCCAGCGGGGGCGTGGAGAAGCTCTCGTGGGACTGCATGCGCACGTCGTCGGCAGGGAGGACCTGGTCGAGGATCTCGCGCTGCTTCTTGGAGAACTGGAAGCCGTCGAAGAAGTTGTGCGCGCCGTAGTGCTTCCTGCTCTGCGTCCGTGTCGTTGTGCGATGTGTGGAGCGAGCCCGTGAACCTTTCTTGTGGGTGTCTTCGCCGTGGTGGGTGAAGTGGTGAGCATGCTCGTCCTTGGCGTCTTGCTGCTGGCAGTGGCTGTTGTGACGGGTGCTTGCGTTGCCGTCGTACTGGTCGTGGCCGTCGCGGTCCTGCTGCCAGCTCTGGTCGTCGTTCTTCCCGTACGTCCTGCGTCTTCGCGTCTGAGATCCCGACCTCCACGGCCATGGCTGAGCTCCGACGGGATGACCACGAGAAGTGTGGCTGCTCCCAGTCGCCTGCTCCCAGGCGCGCTGGTGCTTCCAGTCCTGCGTCATCTTGTCGACGGGCTGGGCGCTGTGGTGTTCCGCGAGGGTCCTCGCGGCAGAGAGGACTCGGAGCAGCGTGCGCGCCTGAGCGCGTTGCTGCCGCTGGCGCCGATGCCAGGATGGTTCGCCTTCACGAGGCGTCCTGGCGGGGCGCCTGCCGCGGCCGCGGCGCCGAGCGATGGCCCGCGGCGCGCGAGCCCGAGCACGAGGGGGCGACCGACGAGGGCGACGACGGCCCAGCCCCCCTCAGCCCGTGGCTTCCTCCTTCTCCTCCTCCTCCTCCTCCTCCTCCTCCTCCTCCTCCTCCTCCTCCTCCTCCTCCTCCCTCTACGCTGGGCTCCTCCTCGTCGTCCTCCTCCTCCTCCTCCTCCTCCTCCTCCTCCCCCTCCTCCTCCTCCTCCTCCTCCTCCTCCTCCTCTTGATCAATGTAGCCGGCGCAGCGTTTAACCCTCTGCTGCCTGTGATTGCTTGACCTTGTTTTTCTGCCCACGCGCAGGACGTCGCATGGCTTGTGAGTGAGTGAGCGAGCCCCTCAAAGAGTCCTCAGGAGCGCTAATGGGATTAGGCAAAGGACCTGAGAACACGCCATCTCCGTGCCCAGCGGCACGGTGGCGCGACAAATATCAGGGACTGGGGTGGGAGGGGGGGGCGTCCCGCGGTAGACATCACTGATCCAGGTCCTGCAAAATCCAGCACTGCAGCTCCGAGAGATGGAGGTGGAAGGGGGAGTCGAAGAGCAGAAGCCCATGCCAAGAAACACCCTGCTTGCCTCCAGGGTGCCCAGGGCTTCTTGGGATTCGATGGCTCTGCCATGGAAAGTGCGACGCTCCCACACCAAACATCGATGGAGTTCCTGGGGTCTCAGGGTTGGGTTTTTTCGAAGGTCTCTTATGGTCGGGCCCCTACTGTAAGCATCATTTGTCGGAGGTCCGCGCGGATTTCTTGGATCGGCGCTGGGGCCACCTGGCAGCGCCTCCGGCGCCGCCCCTGGCTCTTTCTCCGCGTGCCGGGGAGGTGGGTGAGCGCCGACCCAGGAAATCCGCGAGGGCCAGCGAGAACGTCTGTGAATGTCATTGTTTTGTTCCTGTAGGGGGAGGAGGAGGAGGAGGAGGAGGAGGAGAGGAAGGAGGAGGAGGAGAGGATGAGTGAGGAGGGAGAGGGAGGAGGGAGGGAGGGAGGAAGGGAAGAAGGGAGGGAGGGAGGAGGGAGGAGGGAGGAGGGAGGAGGAGGAGGGAGGAGGGAGGAGGGAGGAGGGAGGAGGTGAGTAGGGAGGAGGAGGGAGGGAGGAGGGAGGAGGGTGGAGGAGGGAGGAGGGGGAGGAAGGAGAGAAGGAGGGAGGAGGGAGGAGGGAGGATGGAGGAGGGAGAGGGAGGTAATGATGAGGAGGAGGAGGAGGAGGAGGAGGGAAGGAGGAGGAGAGGAGGCGGAGGGGGATGGGGGGGGAGGAGGGGCACAGGGCGAAGTGAGGGATCCATGGAGGAGACTGGTGGTGGATGGGGGAGGGGAGCGGGGAGGACTGTTGGGGAGGACTGGGAGGGGGAGGGGGTTGGGGATGAGAAGGGGAATGGAGGGAGGGAGGGATCGAGAGAGAGGAGAGAGAGAGAGAGAGAGAGAGATAGAGAGAGAGAGAGAGAGTGGATGGTGCTGCGATCAGGAGCCGCACGAGAACACCAGGCAGACGGCGGAGAGGGTGCTCAAGGAAATGCTGAAGATAAAGGCGGCAACAGCGAATGAATCAGATGAGAGAGAGATGACGCCAGTCCCTGCTGGAGGCTGCCAGTGCCGATGCCGATGCTCAATGGCACGAAGTGCTCATCGCAGGGGTACCGATCTGAAGGTGGTGCGTCGCAGGGCGCCGAAGGCGAAAATGATGGTGGGTCCGGGGCAGAATTCGGCAACGTGGATGGCCCCTCAAAATATACGCCAGGAAATTTTCGCCTCACCGTGAGACACACACGCACACATACAGTTGGGGCGCATGTCAGGAAATGCCCTGCCTGCCTGCAGGGTGCCCTGGGTTTCTTGGGTTTCAATGGTTTTGCTGTGGAAAGCGTGACGCTCCCACACCAAAAACCAATGGACGTCCTGGGGTCTCAGGGTTGGGTTTCCTGTGGAAGGTTTCTTGTGGTCGGGCCCCTACTGTATGTATATATATATATACACACACATATCGCGGCTGGAGCCCCTGGCCCCGTCCCTGTGTTGGGCGCTCCAGAGCGAGCCCCGCCTGCGGGGGCAGCTCGTCCTCGGCGGGAGGCCGGCCGGAGGCCGGCGGCAGGCCGGCGGAGGCAAGCGACGGCGGCGGGCCCGCCGGCGCGGGGCGGCGGCGTCCGCGCCCGGGGCGGGGGCCGCGGAGGCCACCGCGCGGAAGACAGGAGGCGGCACACACGCCAGTCGCTGGAAGTGCTCTGGGTTTCTTAGTCGGGGAAGCGCAAGACCCGAGTAAGCCGGAACTCGGGTTTGCCGACGTTTTTTTGACGAGCGCGTCCTGGATTTTGACGGTCCAGTTCGGATTCCAGCGACTGGCGTGCATGCCGCCTGCTGTCTTTGGGTTTCCAGGGCACTTGCAGGAAGTGCTCTGGGTGTCTGAGGGGCGGCGCGCACCAGGGGGTGGAGGGAGGGGTGAGGGCTTCTTGGGCGGCTGCTTTTTCTTAGAGGGCGCCGGCCTTACACATCTACAGATGAGGCCCGCGCCTTCTAGGAAGCAGGGGCGCTTCTAAGAAGCCCTCCCCCCTCTTCCCATCCCCCTCTGCGCGTGGCTGACAATAAGCGCGAGGGGGTAAACCCCCCGACGGGCGTCAACCTCGCCTCGTCGTCGCGCCGCGACGGGGGCCCCTCCGACGCTCATCAAGAAACTCGGAGTATGTATTTCTGCACTTTCGGGTCCCAGTCTACTTCAGGCGCCTGCCTGCTTCAAGGACCGAATGGTCTTCCCTCGTCCCTCCTCTTCAGGGGGCGGGCGGACGCTCACTCTACCTCGAACGCCTTCCTACTTCGTGCCTCTACCCGCTTCTTCCGACCGACGGGCAACCTCTTGGCGTTCCGCGCGGATGTTTGTTGATCTGCGTTGGGGCTCCCCCTGCGGGGCGCGCTCCCAGGCGCCAGGGAGGGGGTCCAGCTCCGATCCCAGAACCGGAACTGCGGGCAATATTTCTGTCCATATCCAGTGCGTCTTGGACTTTCTTGGAAGGGGCGCCGCAAGGCCGAGGCGCACTGGATATGGATAATTATTTAGCCTTTTGGAGGCAGATTATAACCCATAACCAGTGCGCCTCATGTTTCTTGGGAAGAGTGTCCGAAACTCCAAGACGCACTGGATGTGGATAAAGACATTGCCCGCAGGAACCGCGCGGACCGTCAAAAGTTTACGCTTCTGCAGCTCGTCTGGCTCCTCCCACCGCCTCGGCACCTCGCGTCGTGCTGGGCGAGCGAGGGAGGGAGGGAGGTCGGGGCTCGTGGGTCAAGGTTCTCAGGGGCAACGTTGGGGGGGGTCAAGGCTCATGGGGGGATGCATCGACCTCCAACCGCCCAGTGGCCGCCGATGGGAGCCCGATGCCCCACCCCTCCCAGTGAATGGCGGGCTCGCCATCGGGGGCCTGTCGGCGATCTGCCGACGAGGCATCGCCGACTCCAGCTCGATGTTTCCCCCCCCACCCCCCCCCTGAGCGAGGGGGGAGGAGTCGGAAGTGCCACGGGGATTCGGGCGAGCGGATCAGAGACGGGTCCCGCTTCCATGCAATATGGATGCGCGCCGTCGCCAACTCAGGCTCTACCGGCATCGCCCCCGCCCGCGTGCCAGATCCACGGATCTGCAATCCATATTGCCGCGCACCTGAGAGGAGGGGGGGGGCAGGGATCGAGAATCAGGGTTTCTGATTTCTCAGGCCGCTCTCGTGGCTCCCAGAGCCTCCGGGAGCCCACGACGTCGCGAAACGGTCGAGTCGGCAGGGGTCTGGGAACACAGGCCCCTGTCAAGTGCAGACGCTGTGGGGCGCATTGATGAGTAGACCCGCGACACACGCGTGTGACTGTCTGAGATCTCTGCCAAACTATAGGACGCGGTCCTCTGCGACGAGGCTCCTATCATATGGCGATGGCAATCTCGGTTGAACTCCTTATCGGTGGTCGCGCTGAGCTCTGACTGTGATGCATTGATAGGCCGACGCATTTCTGTACAGGGGGACCTATGAACGCATTCTTCCCGGGCCGCTGTACATTCCCAGGTGCACGCCAGCCTTCATGCCATAGCTGCTGAAAGTCTTGTCCATCGGCGTCTCGGCCGGTGGCGCGACCACATAGGTCCAATTTTGTTCGGTGCTGCCGCCCAGCATGCGTTCCAGAATCTTACTCGCCTCAGGGGCAAGTACAACCAGCTGTGGTTTCAGAATGCCTTCGCAGTCTTTTTCATGGATGGAATTGTGCCCGGCGGTTCCAGCGGGTGGCGCCGTACTTGTGCTGCGTGGGGACGTTGGTATCCGATTCGATAGCAACCACTGGCGCTGCCCGGTCCTGATGGAGGCAGCCCGCTGGCACGAGCAATTAGAGTTTAGGGGCCAGGCGTGTCAACGATTTCCTTCTTGGGAGGGCATGGAGGGACTCGCACAAACAAGTCGCTATATTCGTCTACTGTTGCTACACGGCGACGGTCCACATGCGACAACAGGGCGGCGCAGCAAACCCCGACCGGTTGTACAGGTCCCAGTCTCGAGGCATTATCGAACGCATGTGAAGTTTCCCGCGCCCTCGAGCAGGCGGCTTCCGTTCGTGGTCATTCACTGCGATACAGGCTCGCCGTTTCTCCCTTGGTGTTCTCCTCCTCCTCCTCCTCCTCCTCCTCTTCCTCCTCCTCCTCCTCCCTCCTGTCGGGCGGTTCTAGGCAACCGCACCGCCCATTCGGCTTGCCCTGCTGCCAGCCTGTGCTCGGCCCCTTGGGTCTGCTTCGTCACCGTGGTGCCCCCCTCCGTCCGGGGAGGAGCCGGCAGCTCTCGTCGCCAGGCTGCCTGCAGTCAGCGGGCGAAGAACGGTATAAAACAAGTGGCACGCGTGCCCTGGCTCTTGCACAAAGGTGTCCGAGGCTCAGGGGGGCTTCCCTGGGAAGCCTGGCTTTTGGGGGGCAGAGGGGGGGGGCAGGGGGACAAACGACAACGACACGAACACGACAACGAAAAAAAAGTGGCCCCGGGGGGCTACCCTGGGAAGTGTGGACGGGGGGGGGGACCGAACGACACGACGAACGACGAAAATAAAGGGATCCGTGCCCAGGGGGCTACCCAGGGAGTGTGGACAGGAGGGTGGGGGCGAGGGGGTAGGACGAAACGACACGACGAACGACGAAAATAAAGGTCCGTGCCCAGGGGGCAACCCTGGGAAGCGTGGACAGGGGGGAGGGCGAGTAAGGACGAACGACACGACGAACGACGAAAATAAAGGGTTCCGTGGCCCAGGGGGGCTACCCTGGGAAGCGTGAACAGGGGGGGGGGCGAGGGGTACCCTGGGAAGCGTGGACAGGGGGGAAGGCGAGGGGGACGGGGGGGGGCGAGGGGGACGAACGACACGACGAACGACGAAAATAAAAGGTTCCGTGGCCCAGGGGGGCTACCCTGGGAAGCGTGGACAGGGGGGGGCGAGGGGGACGAACGACACGACGAACGACGAAAATAAGGGTTCTGTGGCCCAGGCGGGCTACCCTGGAAAGCGTGTGACAGGGGGGGGGGGGCGAGGGGTAAACCCCCCAGGGAAGCGTGGACAGGGGGGGGGGGCGAGGGGGGCGGGGGGGGCGAGGGGGACGAACGACACGACGAACGACAAAAATAAAGGGTTCCGTGGCCCAGGGGGGCTACCCTGGGAAGCGTGGACAGGGGGGGGCGAGGGGTAACCTGGGAAGCGTGGACAGGGGGGGGGGGCGAGGGGGGCGGGGGGGGCGAGGGGGACGAACGACACGACGAACGACAAAAATAAAGGGTTCCGTGGCCCAGGGGGGCTACCCTGGGAAGCGTGGACAGGGGGGCCGAGGGTAACCTGGAAGCGTGAACAGTGGGGGGGCGAGGGGGGCGGGGGCGGGGGGGGGGAGGGCGAGGGGACGAACGACACGACGAACGACGAAAATAAAGGGTTCCGAGCTCTAGAACACAGCTGTGCAAGAGAATAAAAGGTTCCGTGGCCCAGGGGGGCTACCCAGGGAAGCGTGGACAGTGGGGGGGGGGGGGCGAGGAGGACGATCGACACGACGAACGACGAAAATAAATGGTTCCGTGGCCCAGGGGGCTAACCTGGGAAGCGTGGACGGGGGAGGGGGGGGGCGAGGGTACCCTGGGAAGCGTGGACAAGGGGTGGGGGCGAGGGGACGGGGGGGGGCGAGTGGTGACGAACACACGACGAACGACGAAAATAAAGGGTTCCGTGGCCCAGGGGGGCTACCCTGGGAAGCGTGGACAGGGGGGGGGCGAGGGGGACGAACGACACGACGATCGACGAAAATAAAGGGTTCCGTGGCCCAGGCGGGCTACCCTGGGAAGCGTGGACAGGGGGGGGGCGAGGCGACCGGTTGTTACTGTGGCCCGTTGGGTGTTAGTGTGGCCCGTTGGGTGTTAGTGTGGCCCGTCGCGCGGCGGGATGGGAGTTACTGTGGCCCGCGCAGGCCGCTCAATGAAAAGTAATATGTAAAGGTATCTCATGTTAGATCTGGAAAGATTCGCAACCCCTAAGGGAATGCACTCCCGCGCAGGCAAAAGTGGCCACAGTAACTCCCACCTGGAACCAACGTGGTAGTAGTGCTGTGTTAGTGGTGTGGTGGTCGCTGTGCTGTGTTAGTGGTGTGGTGTTGGTAATGTTGTGTTAGTGGTGTGGTGTTGGTAGTGGCTGGTTGTGCTGTATGCTGTGTTAGAAGTGTGGTGTTGGTAGTGGTGTGCTGTGTTAGTGGTGTGGTGTTGGTAGTGTTGTGTTAGTGGTGTGGTGTTGGTAGTGTTGTTGAGTTGTTAGTAGGTAGTAGTGTTGTGGTAGTGGCAGTGGTGCTGTGGTAGTGGTGTTGTGGTAGCGGTGTTGTGGTGTTGTGGTTGTGGTATTGTGGTAGCGGTGTTAGTGGTGTTGTGGTAGCGGTGTTGTGGTGTTGTGGTACTGGTATTGTGGTAGTAATGCTGTAGTGTGGTAGTGCAATGGTGCTGTAGTGTTGGTGTTAAGTAATATCGTTCATAAGGAGTACTAGTCCTACGGAGTACTAGCCGCAGGGAGTGCTAGCCCCAGGGAGTACCAGTCCTAGGAATTACTACCCCTAGGGCGTACTCGTCCAAGGGAGTACTCGTCCTAGGGAGTACTCGCACTACGGAGTACCAGCCCTAGGGAATACTAGTCCTAGGGAGTGCTAGTCCGAGGGAGTGCCAGGTAGTACTGGCGCTAGGGAGTGCTAGCCCTAGGAAGTACTGGCGCTAGGGAGTGCTAGCCCTAGGGTGTTAGGGACGACGAGAAGAAGGACGACGAGAAGAAGAAAAAGTAGTAGTAGTAGTAGTAGTAGTAGTAGTAGTAGTAGTAGTAGTAGTAGTAGTAGTAGTAGTGGTAGTAGTAGTCGTAGTGGTAGTGGTAGTGGTAGTGTTAGTAGTAGTAGTAGTAGTAGTAGTAGTAGTAGTAGTAGTGGTGGTGGTGGTGTTAGTAGTAGTAGTAGTAGTAGTAGTAGTAGTCGTTTGTAGTAGTAGTAGAAATAATAATAGTAGTAGTAATGAGTAGCAGTAGGAGTAGTAGTAGTAGTAGTCGTAGTAGTAGTAGTAGTAGTAGTAGTAGTAGTAGTCGTAGTCGTAGTCGTAGTCGTAGTCGTAGTCGTAGTCGTAGTCGTAGTAGTAGTAATAATAGTGGTAGTAGTCGTAGTCGTAGTCGTAGTATTTCGGAGAGCCCAAGACGCTCTTCGGAGAGCCCAAGAAGCGCTTCGGATGCCCCAAGAAGCTCTGCGGAGGCCCCACGAAGCTCTTCGGAGAGCCCAAGAGTCTCTTATGCGACTGCAAGAAGGTCTTCGGCGGCTCCAAGAGGCTTTTCGGAGAGCACCAGAGGCTCTTTCGAGAGGCTCTTCGGTGAGGGGGGGGGGGGGGCGGAGCCTTTTTTGCCCCCCACCCCCCCCCTTCACCGTACTCGATAATTAATACACTCCGGAGGACCCCTGGCCATACTAACACCCACCGGGCCGCAGTAACAACCAACGGGCCGCAGTAACACCTTATCTCGGGCGGCGGGGGAGGAGGGGGGGGGGGACGGTTGGGGGCAGGTGGATGGGGCGGGGGCCGGGGGCTGCGACGCGAAGCATAAAGTGGTCGGGGCGAAAGAGGCACTGTGCTGCTCGAGGGGAGGGGGGTGGGTAGGCGGGCTCGGGGACGGTGACCGCGGCGGTGGCCCGCGCGGAAGGTGGGGCGGGGGGAATGCGACGGCGACGCGAAAAAGAAGTGGTCGGGGCGGAGGGAGCTTTTGGGCTGCTGGAAAACAGCAGCGGGGACAGCGGGCGGTGGCGGGGGGCCTGCGGGGGAGGTGGGCAGGGTGCGATGCGAAACATAAGAGATGGTCGGGGCGAAGGGGGCACTGGGCTGCGGGAGGACAGCGGGCGGTGGCGGAGGGGCCTATGGGAGGGCGGGGGGTGGGGGGGGCGTGCGGGGTGGGTGGGTGGGCTGCGACGCGAAAATAAAATGGTCGGGGCGGATGGGGGCACTGCTCTGCTGTGGACAGCGGGGGCAGTGAGGACTGAGGAAAGGGGCGTCAACCTGCAGTTGGGAGGGGGATGGGGAGGGGGGCTGCGACGCGAACAACGAAAGTAATCGGAGCTCTAGACACCCAGTGCAAGATAATAAAGGCGAGACCCTGGGAGGCAGATAACTCCGACCTCCGACGCCTCGATCATAACAAATCACCAACCAATGGACCCCCCCCGACCTCTCGACCTCCTCGACAGAACTGCTGTTCGTCCTGGATCAGCGGTCGATTGTCCTGGGGCGCAGAGACAGCCTTCGCCCGGGGGCGAAACTGGGAGAGCACGTCGGGGAAGAGAGGCTCGGTGCGCAGAGGCTGCCGCATGCTGCTTTCTCTTCTTGCGCCTCCTCATCGTCGCCTTCCTCTTCCTTCTTTGTTGAAGGGCCCCCAGGACACACAAATAAATACACACAAATTAAAGGATTCCCCACATTTTCCAATATTTTCTGGGTTTCTGTCTTCCCCCCACTTCCCATATTTTCCCATTTTTCCTGGGGATCGACGATTAATTGTGTCTGTGTGTTTTTTCCCCTCCTGATTTGTATCTGACCAACTTTAGCACCGTGGAGTCCCCTTCCCATCGGCTGGGAAGCTGGCAATTTCCATCACCCCTGGACCTCTCGGCCTTCTCGGGCCAGACAAGGGGGGCTAGCGAAAGGGGTGTTAGCGAATCAGCTCACGCAGCTGGTCTTGCCAGCGCCTCCCAGCGCCAGAGGCGCCAGTGTATCGAGGAAAGCGCCAGGCAGCGGGGCCGAAACCAGCTGCGTGCAGCAAATGTTGTACCCACCCCTTTCCCTATCCCCCCAAAGCTCTGGAGACATCGGGACAGAACAGAGGCAGTGCACCGAAGTCCTGGGCCAGGGACATCTTTTCGGCCTAGACCGCGCAGCGCGGTTGCGCTCGACGACGGCGGTGGCGTGGTGGCGGTGGCGGTGGCGGCGACGGCGGCGGCGGCGGCGGCGGCGGCGGCGGCGACGACGACGACGACGACGACCGCCGCGTCTTTGCCTGGGTTCAGAGGGCCGCTGGCGACAACGAGAGTAAGAATATGATGCTGAGGAGGATCCAGCACTTCCCGAGGACCCCCTAGAATCTAGAAATGGAAACCCTAGAAGCTTTCTTTCACCTCCTCCTTTCTCCTCCTCCTCCTCCTCCTCCTCCTCCTCCCTTATCTACGATCCCTCCTTCCTCTCCATCCTCCGTTCTCCTCCACGTCACCCTCCATCTCCACCTCGCAGTCCTCCTCCTCCTCCTCCTCCTCCTTCCTCCTCCTCTTTCTCCTTTCCTCCTTCTCTCCTCCTCCTCCTCCTCCTCCTCCTCCTCCTCCTCCTCCTCCTCCTCCTCCTCCCCCTCCGCGTGAGGACACTACGACAACGTCTGCGACGACCGACGACTCGGAGGGAGGCGCCACTCCAGCTGGCTGGTGGCTGCGCAGGTGCTGCAGAGCCGGAGCCGGTCCCGGAAGCTGGGCAGCAAGTCCTTCTTTCGCCGGCCCGCCCGCGGTCGCCGATCTTACGCGCGCTGGGCCTGGCCGTCGAGGCGCGAGGTTCGAGGGTCCATGATCGAGGCAATGCTCGGGGGTTGCTTCAGGGGCTCTGGCCCAAGGTGCCCCCAGCTTTTGGCTTCATTTCGGAGCCCCGGGGGCCCTCTGGACCTCGTGAGGAGTGCTCTCTGGAGGCCGTGGGGGCCTCCTTGGAACTCCTGGGGGCACCTTGGGCCAGGGGCACTTCTGGCAACACCCGAGTGGTGCCCCTCCTGGGAGGGCCTCTGGCCGCCGCGTCCAGATGTTCGCTTCGGAATCTCGGCCAGAGCGCATCCCAAGGTGGCGGGCCTGGGGGTGGGTGAGCGCAGTCGACCCATATGGGCGATGTCGGAAGCCCTGAACCCAGAAACGCTTTGATCTCTTGAGGGCGCACTTTTTACTTCCGCCGCACTCTGCCGGCTTTCCGCCGGCCCCCGCCGGCCTCCGCCGGCGAATGCGGCATCGTTTTTTATTCCCGCCGCACGTCCGCCGCTCTTCCGCCGAGGAAGAGATGGCATCGCCCTCGATCCTTGGAACGCGTCATATAGAAAGGATGCGCAGCAAGGATGCAATGGCCTTGGCAAACCATGTTGGCCCTTTTCGGGTGGGGCTGGCCGGCGAAAGTTGCCAGGGATGGGCCGAAGGGGCGAGGATGCACGGATATCCTTTGAAAGTCGCTTGTTCTTACTGGGCGGGTTGACTGTATGTGACGTCGGGGTCCCAGGCTCCGTCGCGTGGTGAAAAAACAGCAACGGGAGGCTTTTAGCAGTCTTCGGCCTCCAGGGCCCTTGCCAAGCCCCGAGGCCATCAAGAAGGGACTCGGGACGGAGACGGGGTCAGCACCTCCAGGGGCCCGCGTGGTGAACCGAAAGACCACGTTACAAAATAAGTCACGTCGGATATCTGGAAGGCGGGGACACCAGGAGAAGGGGGGGAAATGGGATCGGTCCTCTCTCTGACCTCTTCTTCCCTTTCTTTCCTCCTTCTTCCTCTTTCCTCCTCCTTCCTTCCTTCCTTCCTTCCTTCGCTCCTTCCTTTTCCTTATAACTACATCCTCCGCCTCTTTTCTTGCTCTCTCCTTAAGATGGCATCCTCCCCTTCGCGCAGCCAGACGTGTCGGAAGGGCGGGCCAGGCGTTTCGCCTGAGACTTCCTCGCTGCTTCTGCTCCTGACGCTTTCATTTTCCAGCAAGTCGGGCCGCTTCCAATAGGTGGCACTCGTCTTAGCGCAGCGCGCTTGTTTGCAAAATCCGAAAATTACAAGGATGGAGAGGGAATGTCTCAACAATTGGCTCTGATTGCGGCGCCGCGAACACTCGTCTGAACCTATTCCAACAGTTACACGGGTGGAGTGCGGACTGCTTTCAAGTGGCTCTGGTCGTAGCACCGCGCGCTTATCTACAAAGACCAGAAGTTGCAAGGATAGATGGCGAGTGGGTTTCAACCTATTGCTCTGGCTTCAGCGCCACGAACGTTCACCTGAAGAACCCTAACCCCTTGCTCAGATAGAGTGCGACCAATTTTGAATATTGGGTTCTTGCTTGGGAGTGCTTCGTCTGTGATGGTTCACACATCTAGCATGCGCGGCAACTCCACACATGGAGGGCGGAACCTTTCTCAAACGTGGGCTTCCGAATGACACCATGCATAATGTTATGGCCAATACCATACATTGCGGAACGAGCTACTCGGGTGGAGGGCGGCTCGTTTTCGAGACTAAGCCCTCGCTACGCACTCATTTGCTTTTTGCGATTCAGCCGGATGACATCCCTTACGTATAGCTAGAAGCCTGGAGGGCTGGTCCTGAACAGGGCTCTCGCCTGTCTGACAAGCACATGGTGCGCTCGACTTTCAAGGGGGCGCTTCCCATATAAGGAGCACTTATGCTTGTGGGGAATCGGGGCGGGATTTGGGACTGAAGGGCGTGCCGCAGCATGGGTGATGCATCTTGGGTTTGCGCTGGACCTCATCCTGTTCCTCCTCCTCCCTCCGCCTTTTCGTGCTGCTATACCCTCCTCCTCCTCCTCCTCCACCTCCTCCTCCTCCTCCTCCTCCTCATTCTCCTCCTCACTCTTGTTCTTGTTCCTCGTCCTCGTCCTCCTGCCCCTCCCCTTCCCCCTCCACCCGCCCTCCCCCGAGCGCTCCCGCGCGCACGAACGAGGGAGAGAGAAAGGACGGAACAGGATGAGAAGGACGAAGATTATGAGGAGTGAAATTGAACCAGGTCGAGTGAATCAGCGGGCCCCGCACGTTCCCACCCCCTTCCAACGACAGAGAAACATTTCAGCCCAGTCTAGGCTGCACAACCCTGTAGTGTGAAACCTACGTTGCGCAATCTATGCTGTGCAATCTGCTGTGTGCTGTCTATGTTGTGCAGCATGTCGTCTGCAATCTAGTTTGTGCAAAACATTTTCTTCGACCTATGTGTGGTGCAGTCCATGTCGTGCAATCCATGTGGTGTGGTGCAGTCGAAGTTGGCAACGTTGTGAAACAATCTATGTGTTGTAACTAATGTTTGACCGTCTTGAAGCTGTCCTCTCCACTGCTCGTGCAAACATCCCACCCTCCCACCCGCAACTTGGTCGCAAGACTTCTTAACACAAGACCGTGACGGTACGTACCACATGACACTTGGCCACGACACCGACGCCGACGACGACAGCGACAACGACAACGACGACGACGGCGCCGCCGACACCGACTACGACGACACCGACGACGTCTCCAACGACTTCGACGATGACAACGACGACACCGACGACGACGACGTCAACGACGCCGCCGACGACGACGACGACGACGACGGCGACTACGACGACGTCTCCGACGACTTCGACAACAACAACGACGCCGACGACGACGACGACGAAGGCGACGACGACGTCGCCAACGAAGACGACGACGAGGGAGGAGGAAGGACGACGACGGCGACAACGACGACAACGACGACAACGACGAGGGAGGAGGGAGGACGGCGACGACGCGAACGACGAAGAAGGAGGAAGGACGGCGGCGCCGACGACGACAACGACGAGGGAGGAGGGAAGACGACGACGACACCGGCGACGACGACGACGGCGACGAAATAGGAGGGACGACGACGAGACGCCGACGACGGACGCCGACGACGACGAGGGAGGAGGAGGAAGGACGACCACGGCAACAACGACGATGGAAACGACCACGACGCCAAAGAGGACGACGACGACGAACACGAGGAAAGACAGAGGACGACGTAGGCGACGACGACGACGCGGGAGGAGGGAGGACGGCGACGACGACGACGACGACGACGCAAGAGCGCGCGCGCACGCTTTTGTTGAAAATCCGTGTTGCGAAACCTAGTGTTTTTGTAGGTTTTTTGGACACACGATTTTGAAATCCTTCCGAATCCGATGGGTTTTGAAGGTTTTCGGCATACGTGCGCGACGACGCGCGCGTCTGCACTTCGTCAATTTTTTTGCAAAGGATTCTCGCGACGGCACACGCGCAAGGGCGTTCGACAGATTTCGACATGCGCGCGCGCGAAGCCCGTTTAGTAGCATTTTGTGAAAATCTTGAAAACCCTTTTTTTTTAGAAAATATTTTTAGAAGATTTCGCAAGAGCTCGCGCGGAAGCTTGTTTAGCAGATCAATGTTACGACACCCTGTGTTTTTGTATGTTTTTTGGAAACTCGATTGCGAAATCCTTCCGGCACCGAAGGTTTTTGAAGGATTCCGGCATGCGCGCGCGACGACGCGCGCGTGTGCACTTCGTCTCATTTTTTGCAAGGGATTCGTGAGAAAATGTTAAGTTAGAACAAAAAATGTCACCGCATAGTGGTTTTTACAAGGGACCCTCAGGGGGGGGATACCCGTTGGCCTGGGACATTGTGACTTCATATTTAGGATGGACATGTGGTCAGAATCATATATGATTTACATACCCGAAAAGGGTAGTGATAACGCCGGGGGGGGGTAGATCCAATTTATTTTAGAAAGGAGAACCTGTGTGGTGCAATCTTCGTGGTGAAATCTACGTGGTGCAATCCACTTTGACTGACTTGAAGCTGTCCTCTCCATTGCTCGTGCAAACATCCCACCCACCCGCAACTTGGTTTGCAAAACCTGTTCAGACCGACTACGACGACACCGACGACAACGACTAGGACGACACCGACGACGTCTCCGACGACTTCGACGACGACAACGACGCCGACGCCGACGACGACGAAGACGACGACGACGACGCCAACGAAGGCGACGACGAGGGAGGAGGAAGGACGACGACGGCGACAACGACGACAACGACGACAGGACGACGACGCGGACGACGAGGAGGAGGACGACGCGACGACGACAACGACGAGGGAGGAGGAAGACGACGACGACAACGACACGACGACGGCGACGAAATAGGAGGGACGACGACGAGACGCCGACGACGGACGACGACGACGACGAGGGAGGAGGAGGAAGGACGACCACGGCGACAACGACGACGGAAACGACCACGACGCCAAAGAGGACGACGACGACGAACACGAGGAAAGACAGAGGACGACGTGGGCGACGACGACGACGACGACGCGGGAGGAGGGAGGACGCGACGACGACGACGACGACGACGCAAGAGCGCGCGCGCACGCTTTTGTTGAAAATCCGTGTTGCGAAACCTTGGGTTTTTGTAGGTTTTTTGGACGCGCGATTTCGAAATCCTTCCGAAACCGATGGGTTTTGAAGGATTTCGGCGTACGCGCGCGACGACGCGCGCGTCTGCACTTCGTCCCATTTGTTGCAGAGGATTCTCGCGACGGCACACGCGCAAGGGCGTTCGACAGATTTCGACATGCGCGCGCGCGAAGCCCGTTTGGTAGCATTTTGTGAAAATCTTGAAAAACCATGGTTTTCTTCAGATTTCGCAAGAGCTCGCGCGGAAGCTTTTTTAGCAAATCAGTGTTGCGAAACCCTGTGTTTTTGTATGTTTTTGGAAACTCGATTGCGAAATCCTTCCGGCACCGAAGGTTTTTGAAGGATTCCGGCATGCGCGCGCGACGACGCGCGCGTGTGCACTTCGTCCCATTTTTTGCAAGGGATTCGTGAAAAAGTGTTATGTTGGAACAAAAAATGTCACCGCATAGTGTTTTTTTACAAGGGAACCGCAGGGGGGGGATACCGGCTTGGCTGGGATGGTATGAATTCATATTTAGGATGGACATGTGGTCAGAATCATATGTGATTTACAGCACGCGCGGGGGACCCGATAAGTCCGGGGGGGGGGGTAGAGTCTATTACTCTTTTAGAAAGGAGAATTAATCTTGACCGTCTTGAAGCTGTCCTCTCCACTGCTCGTGCAAACATCCCACCCTCCCACCCGCAACTTGGTCGCAAGACCTCTTCAGACAAGACCGTGACGGTAGGTACCACATGGCACTTGGCCACGACACCGATGCCGACGACGACAGCGACATCGACGACGACGGCGCCGCCGACAGCGACTGCGACGACACCGACGACGTCTCCAATGTTTTCGACGGCGACAACGACGACGACGACACCGACGACGACGACAACGACGCCGACGACGACGACGAAGACGACGACGACGTCGCCAACGGAGACGACGACGAGGGAGGAGAAAAAACGACGACGGCGACAACGACGACAACGACGATGGAGGAGGGAAGACGGCGACGACGCCAACGACGAAGAAGGAGGAAGGACGGCGACGCCGACGACGACAACGACGAGGGAGGAGGGAAGACGACGACGATGACAACGACGACGAAGACGACGACGACGGCGACGAAATAAGGGACGACGACGAGACGCCGACGACGGACGACGACGACGAGGGAGGAGGATAACGACCAGGGAGGAGTGAAGAAGACGACGACGACGACGACGACGACGACGACGGCGACGAAATAGGAGGGACAACGACGAGACGCCGACGAAGACAACGAGGGAGGAAGGACGACCACGGCGACAACGACGACGGAAACGACGACGACGCCAAAGACGACGACGACGAACGAGGAAAGACAGAAGACGACGACGGCGACGACGACGACGACGACGGGAGGAGGGAGGACGGGACGACGACGACGACGACGACGCAAGAGCGCGCGCGCACGCTTTTGTTGAAAATCCGTGTTGCGAAACCTTAGGTTCTTGTAGTTTTTTGGACGCACGATTTTGAAATCCTTCTGAAACCGATGGTTTTTGAAGGATTTCGGCATACGCCCGCGACGACGCGCGCGTCTGCACTTCGTCCCATTTTTTGCAGAGGATTCTCGCGACGGCACACGCGCAAGGGCGTTCGACAGATTTCGACATGCGAAGCGCGCGCGAAGCCCGTTTGGTAGCATTTTATGAAAATCTTGGAAAACCTATGGTTTTCTTCAGATTTCGCAAGACCTCACGCGGAAGTTTTTCTAGCAAATCAGTGTTGCGAAACCCTGTGTTTTTGTATGTTTTTTGGAAACTCGATTGCGAAATCCTTCCGGCACCGAAGGTTTTTGAAGGATTTCGGCATGCGCGCGCGACGACGCGCGCGTGTGCACTTCGTCCCATTTTTTGCAAGGGATTCGTGAAAAAGTGTTCTGTTAGAACAAAAAATGTCACCGCATAAAGTTTTTACAAGGGAACCGCAGGGGGGGGGAACCCGGCCTGGCTGGGATAGTATGAATTCATATTTAGGATGGACATGTGGTCAGAATCATATGTAATTTACAGCACGCGCGGGGTAACCGATAAGTCCGGGGGGGGGGGGTAGAATCTATTAGTCTTTCAGAAAAGAGAATAAATTACTTGCCGAACTTGAAGTTGTCAACTCCACTGCTCGCGCAGTCATCCCACCCACCCACCCGCAACTTGGTTTGCAAAACCCATGCGGGACCGAGCACAGATATCGCTCCAGGGTCGTCTTGGAGCCCTCGCGGGCGTCTCAAGAGCGCCCCAAGAGGGCCGGAGAAGCAAGACGGCCGACGACGACGACGACGACGACGCCGACGTCGACGACGACGAAGACGACGCCGCCGACGCCGACGCCGACGACGACGTCGCCAACGAAGACGACGACGAGGGAGGAGGGAGGACGACGACGGCGACAACGACGACAACGACGACAACGAGGGAGGAGGAAGGACGGCGACGACGCGAACGACGAAGAAGGACGAAGGACGGCGACGCCGACGACGACAACGACGAGGGAGGAGGGAAAACGACGACGAGACGACGACGACAACGACGAGGGAGGAGGAGGAAGGACGACCACGGCGACAACGACGACGGAAACGACCACGACGCCAAAGAGGACGACGACGACGAACACGAGGAAAGACACAGGACGACGTAGGCGACGACGACGACGACGCGGGAGGAGGGAGGACGGCGACGACGACGAGGACGACGACGACGCCGCAAGAACGCGCGCGCACGCTTTTGTTGAAAATCCGTGTTGCGAAACCTTGTGTTTTTGTAGGTTTTTTGGACGCGCGATTTTGAAATCCTTCCGAAACCGTTGGGTTTTGAAGGTTTTCGGCGTACGTGCGCGACGACGCGCGCGTCTGCACTTCGTCCAATTTTTTGCAGAGGATTCTCGCGACAGCACACGCGCAAGGGCGTTCGACAGATTTCGACATGCGCGCGCGACGCCCGTTTGGTAGCATGGTGTGACAATCTTGGAAAACCAATGGGTTTCGGAAGATTTCGCAAGAGCTCGCGCGTAAGCTTTTTTAGCAGATCGGTGTTACGACACCCTGTGTTTTTGTATGTCTTTTGGAAACTCGATTGCGAAATCCTTCCGACACCGAAGGTTTTTGAAGGATTTCGGCATGCGCGCGCGACGACGCGCGCGTGCACTTCGTCCAATTTTTTGCAAGGGATTCGTGAACAAGTCTTATGTTAGAAAAACAAATGTCACCGCATGGTGTTTTTTTTACAAAGGAACCTCCGGGGGGAGGGAACCCGGTTGGTCTGGGACATTGTGATTTCATATTTAGGATGGACATGTGGTCAGAATCATATATGATTTACATACCCGAAAGGGGTAGCGATAACTCCGGGGGGGGTTGAGTCTATTCTCTTTTTAGAAAGGAGAATTGATTTTTTACTCATGATTTGACACATCCCACGCTCTTGCAAACATCCTACCCACCCATCCGCAACTTGGTTTGCAAAACCTCTTTCGGCCGACTACGACGACACCGACGACAACGACTACGACGACACCGACGACATCTCCGACGACTTCGACGACGACGACAACGACGCCGACGCCGACGCCGACGAAGACGACGTCGCCAACGAAAACGACGACGAGGGAGGAGGAAGGACGACGACGGCGACAACGACGACAACGACGTGGGAGGAGGGAGGACGGCGACGACGCGAACGACGAAGGAGGAAGGACGGCGACGCCGACGACGACAACGACGAGGGAGGAGGGAAGACGACGACGACAACGACGACGACGAGACGACGACGACGGCGACGAAATAGGAGGGACGACGACGAGACGCCGACGACGGACGACGACGACGACGAACACGAGGAAAGACAGAGGACGACGTAGGCGACGACGACGACGACGCGAGAGTAGGGAGGACGGCGACGACGACGACGCCGCAAGAGCGCGCGCGCACGCCTTTGTTGAAAATCCGTGTTGCGAAACCTTGTGTTTTTGTAGGCTCTTTGGACACACGATTTTGAAATCCTTCCGAAACCTATGGGTTTTGAAGGTTTTCGGCGTACGCGCACGACGACGCGCGCGTCTGCACTTCGTCCCGTTTTTGCAAAAAGGATTCTCGCGACGGCACACGCGCAAGGGCGTTCGACAGATTTCGACATGCGCGCGCGCGAAGCCAATTTGATAGCGTTTGGTGAAAATCTTGAACAACCTATGGTTTTCGGAAGATTTCGCAAGAGCTCGCGCGGAAGCTTGTTTAGCAAATCAGTGTTGCGAAACCCTGTGTTTGTGTATGTTTTTTGGAGACTCGATTGCGAAATCCTTCCGGCACCGATGGTTTTTGAAGGATTCCGGCATGCGCGCGCGACGACGCGCGCGTGTGCACTTCGTTTCTTTTTTTGCAAGGGATTCGTGAACAAGTCTTATGTGAGAACAAAACCTGTCCCCGCGTATCATTTTTAGAAGGGAACCTCAGGGGGGCGATCCCGGCCCCTCCGGGATAGTGTACATTCATCTTTAGGATGGACATGTGGTCATAATCACATATGATTTACATACTCGAGAGGGGGGGGGAAACGCCGGGGGGGGGTAGAGTCTATTGTCTTTTTAAAAAGGAGAACTAATTTCTGTTCGCAGTGAGTTGTCAGCTCCACTGCTCGCGCAACCATCCCACCCACCCACCCGCAACTTGGTTTGCAACACCGATGCGGCGGCGATTGCGGCGAGTGCTTGGCGTTGGCTGGTGTATCTCTGCGGCCGCGCTGGCCCGCGCATGCGCGCGCGCGAAGCGGCCTGCTAGTTTGGCGCGACCGACGCGGCCGCGGTGGCGCTGACCGCTGTGCACTCCCCAACGGGCACTTCTGTACGAGTCGGCGACTTGGGCGGGCGCGGTATCATGGCAACGCCGACAACAGTATACACGATCATGGTAGTAGCGATGCTTGTGGCGATGAAGAGATCGACGGCGGCAAGGCCAGTGACGGCGCCGACGACGATGACGGCGTCCTCGGGTCGGTGATGAAGGTTTTGGAAGGAGTTCGACATGCGCGCGCGGCCGACGCGCGAGAGTGGACCGCATGTTTTTTGACACGGATCGTGCCCGCCAGCACGCGCGCAAGAGCGAGACGACCCAAGAAGCCTCCAATAAGCCCCCCCCCCCCCCAAGCGGCCCCAAGAAACCATCAAGCGGAATTACATACGAATTGCGCGTTGTTGAGCTTGGCGTTGCCTTGTGCTGATACGCGGTGAATGGTCATTGCCCTCGTGGACATTCGCACGCTCGTCCTGGGATGACGCGGGGGGGGGGGGTCCCTCCGGCCCCCGTGGCACTCTCAGCGCCCCGGGGCGGGCAGAACGGCACGGCAGAACTTCGTGGCAGACGGGCACGGCAAACCATCCAACGCCCAGCCTTCACGTGCTCCAGACGTGCACTCCGCGAAGCGAGAGGAATCACTTATGTTTCGCCTCTCGGGGCCCTCTTGGGGATCGGGCCTCTTGGGCAAGTCTTGAAAGCATCTTGGACAATCTCGGGCCGTCCCTGGGCCCTCTCGAGACTCGGGGCCCTCCTGGACCGTCTTGAGACCTGAGACCCTCTTGGGACTCTCTGGAGCCCTTCTTGGGACTCTCCGATGGCCCAGGCCCTGGCCAGCCCCCACCGCTCCGCCAGGCATGCCACCGATTTGTTCAAGTGTCGAATTAAGGAACAAGGATAGGAGGAGAAGGAGGGAAGAGGAGGGAAGAGGAGGAGGGAGGACGAGGAGGAGGAGGAGGAAGAGGAGGAGGGGGAGGAGGAGGGGGAGGAGGAGGAGGGGGAGGAGGGGACGAAGGGAAGGAGGAGAAGGACGAGGAGGCGGAGAGGAGGGAGGATGAGGAAGAGGAGGAGGAGGAGGAGGAGGAGGAGGAGGAGGAGGAGGAGGAGGAGGAGGGAGAGGAGAAGGAGGAGGAGGAGGAGGAGGAGGAGGAGGAGGAGGAGGAGGAAGAGGAAGACGACGACCACATCGTCGACGGCCGGATGAGGCGGGGGAGGCTCGCTCCATGACGTGCTGCAGCACCTCGCCCGGCAGCTCCCAGAAGCCCAGGCCACCTCGCAGTCTGCTCGTCGTCGTCGTCGTCGTCGTCGTCGTCGTCGTCGTCGTCGTCGTCGTCGTCAGTCGTCGGCGTCGTGCTCGTGCTCCTCATTGTCATCATCGTCGTCTTCGTCGTCGTCGCCGTCGCCGTCGCCGTTCCACGTCGTCGTCACCGTCGTCTTCGTCGTCGTCGTCGCCGTCGCTGTTTCACGTCGTCGTCGTCGTCGTCACCGTCGGCGTCGTCGTCAGTGTCATCGTCATCGTCATCGTCATCGTCATCGTCGTCGTCGTCGTCGTCGTCGTCGTCGTCGTCGTCGTCGACCTCCTCGTCGTCGTCGTCGTCGACCTCGTCCTCGTCCTCGTCCTCGTCGTCGTCGTCGTCGTCGTCGTCGTCGTCGTCGTTGTCGCCATCGTCGTGGTCTTGACCGTCGCCATCGTCCTCGTTATTGTCGTCGGTCGTCGCCGTCGTCGTGATCGTCGTCGTTGTTTTCGCCATCACCGTCGTCCCTCTCTCCCGCCTCCACTGTTTTCTCCTTGGGGCACGGGCTTTGACGTTTTTCCCAACCATCCTGTGGTTTTGGGCTCTCGTTTTGAAGAGACAATGCCGCGCGTCCCTCCATCCTCTCCTCCTCCTCCCTCCCTCCTCCCGTCATCATTATCATCACCATCGTCATCGTGATCGCCATTATCATCATCCTCGTCACCATCATCATCGTCCTCATCATCGCCATCAGCTTCGTGGCCCCATTGGGAGCTCCATCTGGGGTCCCATTGGCGCAGTTCGCATGGCGGCACCGCCCCATTTCGGCACACGCCTCACACGCTTCGTGGCCTCATAGGGAGCTCCACCTGAGGTCCCAGTGGCGCAGTTCGCATGGCGGCGCCGCCCCATTTTGGCACACGCCTCACACGCTTCGTGGCCCCATAGGGAGCTCCACCTGAGGTCCCAGTGGCGCAGTTCGCATGGCGGCGCCGCCCCATTTCGGCACACCCCTCACACGCTTCGTGGCCCCATAGGGAGCTCCACCTGAGGTCCCAGTGGCGCAGTTCGCATGGCGGCGCCGCCCCATTTTGGCACACGCCTCACACGCTTCGTGGCCCCATAGGGAGCTCCACCTGAGGTCCCAGTGGCGCAGTTCGCATGGCGGCGCCGCCCCATTTTGGCACACGCCTCACACGTTTCGTGGCCCCATAGGGAGCTCCACCTGAGGTCCCAGTGGGTTGTTCGCATGGCGGCGCCGCCCCATTTTGGCACACGCCTCACACGTTTCGTGGCCCCATAGGGAGCTCCACCCAAAGTCCCAGTGGCAGGGTTCACATTGCGGCGCCGCCCCATTTAGACACACCCCTCACACTCTTCGTGGCCCCATAGGGAGCCCCCCGAAGACGATACTCACGACTGCGGTATTCACAGCTGCATATGGTTGGGTCTTTCGCCAAGCTGATTTGCCTTTCTTGGGCCCTCTTGGGCGCCCCCTCGTCGCCAGGGCTGGGTCCGCCCTGGAAAATCCTGGTCATTGCGCGCCCCTGGAGAGGTCGGGGGGTCGACACTGAGGAGAGGGGTCGCCGTCGGCGGCGGCGTCGTCGGCGCAGGTCTCCTCCGTCCTCCAGGTGGGGGGCAGCGAAGGAGGGAAGGACGAAGGGAGGAGGGAGGAAAAGAGGGAGGGAGAGAAGGGTGAGGAGGAGGGTCGGCCTGGAGGGGTGGCTGGCTCCTCTGCGTACCGGTGGCGGATTGGGTGGACAGCAGCCGCGCGATAGAGAGAGAGAGAGAGAGAGAGGGAGAGAGATAGGGAGAGAGAGAGAGAGAGAGAGAGAGACAGGAGAGGAGAGGAGCCGCCGCCGCCGCCGACGACGACGACCTCAGGCCGTCGTCGTCGCGTGTTTTTCTCGTGGGGTGAGCCGCTGGACGCCTCGACCCTCTCGCCCGAGGCAGGGCCCCCTCCGCGGGCCGCCCGCCCCCCCCCCCGCAGGCCGGGCCCGGCCGCGGCCCCCCGCGGCCGACACGACGCGCGGCAGCGCGAGCCGGGGCAGGCAGCACGCGGGCGACGACACCGAGGCCGACGACCACAATGAAGGGGCCCTGGGACACACAGATAAATACACACAAATAAACATATCCCCATATTTTCTGGCTTTTCGCCTTCCCCCCCCACTTCCCATATTTTCCCCTATTTTCCGGGGGATCGACGATTCATTGTGGCTGTGTGTTTTTTCCCCTCCTGACACGAGGCCGACGCACACGGCGGCGGCGGTGCCGACGCCGACGCCGACACCGGCGGCGGCGGCGGCAAGGCCGCGGGCGGGCGGGGCGCGGCCGACCGGCCTGCCGCGGCGTCGGCGGCCGCGGCGCCGTCCGCCTCGGCCGCGGCCAGCGCGGCGGCGAAGTCGAAGCGGCTGAGTGGCGGAGCCCCCGGCTGCAGCGCCGAGGGCGGCACCCAGGCGAGCCGGAGCCTGCCGAGAGGCCCAGGCCGACGACGACGACGACGACGACGACGCTATCAAAAACCTGTGGGGCGAAGAATGATCCGCCACCGTGCCTCTGGGCATGGAGAGGGCGTGTCCTCGGGTCCTGTGCCCCATCCCCTGAGCCTCAGCCCCCATTCCTGAAGAATTTCGTGAGGCCCCCGGAAACCAAGTTCACAAATCTCCTGGGGCTTGGCGCGGTTGCCTTGGGCCTTGGCGCATCTTGTCGCGAGACTTTCTCGTACCCATCTGCGCCTCGAGACGGGCCAGGAAAGCTCCAAGAAGCCCCCAAGACGGCCCAAGGAGGCCCTGAGTCGCCGAACGATCGCTCCAGGACGCTCAAGATGACCCCCAAGAAGCCCCCCAACAGCGCCCCATGAGGCCAAAATCATAGAATTCCCGTTTTTTTTGTTTTTTTTTTTGTTTTTGTTTTTTCTCCCTTCAAAAAGGATTTCGGCGTTCTCGCCTTTTCGGCTCCCCGACGCTCCTAGGCCCTGGAGGCTCCCAAGACAAAACGGCCCAAGAGGGCCCCAAGACAGCCCGAGAGGCGCCCAAAACGGCCCAAGAGGGCCACAGGACGGCCCCCAACAGGGGCCCCAAGGAGGAAACACGAACCAAACATCCGAGCCTTCCGCCCTAAAGGGGCCCCCAGGAGGCCCCCAGGAGGCGTCAATACTGCCTCCAAGAGGCCCCCGAGAAGCCTCCCACGAGATCCCAGCGAACATCCAATAGGCTTCATACCTGCAACCCAAGCACGGTGGCGGGATGGGCCGAAAGTTATTCGATCCGCCACCCCTTGTGGTCTTGCCACAAGGGTGCCTGGCGTGCTGAATCCTTTTGCTTTTGGCTTTGGTTCTTTTTCCAGTCTCCCTGGGGCTTCGGCCCGTCCCGCCGGCCACCCGGAAGTGCGCGCGAAAGGTGTCTGCAAAGGGTCTTTCGGCTTCAGACGGCTCCAAGATGGCCTCCTAGTTCGCCCAAGATGGTCGAAGATGGTCCAAGATGCCTCCAAATCCGCCCAAGAAACCACCAAAACGGCCCAAGACGGCCCAAGAGGTGCCCAAGAGGCCTCCAAGACGGCCCAAGAGGCTTCAGAGAGGTTTTCCAGGAGGGCCCGAAGAGGCTAAAATCATTGATCGCCCCAAGTCGGCCCAGAGAGGCCCCCAATGCGGCTTCCGACGGCGTCAGACGGGCCAGGAAAGCTCCAAGAAGCCCCCAAGACGGCCCAAGGAGGCTCTGAGTCGCCGAACGATCGCTCCAGGACGCTCAAGATGACCCCCAAGAAGCCCCCCAACAGCGCCCCATGAGGCCAAACTCATAGAATTTCAGTTTGTTTGTTTTTTTGTTTTGTTTTGTTTTCGTTTTTCCTCCCTTCAAAAAGGATTTCGGCGTTCTCGCCTTTTCGGCTCCCCGACGCTCCTGGGTCCTGGAGGCTCCCAAGACAAAACGGCCCAAGAGGGCCCCCAAGACAGCCCAAGATGCGCCCAACACGGCCCAAGAGGGCCACAGGACGGCCCCCAACAGGGGCCCCAAGGAGGAAACACGAACCAAACATCCGAGCCTTCCGCCCTAAGGGGCCCCCAGGAGGCCCCCAGGAGGCGTCAATGCTGCCTCCAAGAGGCCCCCGAGAAGCCTCCCACGAGATCCCAGCGAACATCCAATTGGCTTCATACCTGCAACCCAGGCACGGTGGCGGGATGGGCCGAAAGTTATTCGATCCGCCGCCCCTTGTGGTCTTGCCACAAGGGTGCCTGGCGTGCTGAATCCTTTCGCTTTTGGTTTTGGTTCTTTTTCCAGTCTCCCTGGGGCTTCGGCCCGTCCCGCCGGCCACCCGGAAGTGCGCGCGAAAGGTGTCTGCAAAGGGTCTTTCGGCTTCAGACGGCTCCAAGATGGCCTCCAAGATGGCCTCCAAGTTCGTCCAAAATGGTCGAAGATGGACTCCAAGACGGCCCAAGAGAGTCCAAGATGCCTTTAAATCCGCCCAAGAGACCTCCCAAACGGCCCAAGACGGCCCAAGAGGTGCCCAAGAGGCCTCCAAGACGGCCCAAGAGGCTTCAGAGAGGTTTTCCAGGAGGGCCCGAAGAGGCTAAAATCATTGATCGCCCCAAGTCGGCCCAGAGAGGCCCCCAATGCGGCTTCCGACGGCGTAAGACGGGCCAGGAGCCCAGCAAGGATGACCGAAGTTGGCTCGAAGCTGGCCAAGACGGCCCAAGAGGCCTCCAAGAGGGCCTCCAGGAAGGCCAGAAGAGGCCAAAATCATTTATTTTCAAAGGTTTTTGAATGATTTTGAGATTTGCTTCTTTTCGGCCTTCCGACGGCCCGAGTCGGCCCAAGAGCCCCCAAAGATCGCCCCAAGATTGCCCAAGAGGCCTCCAAGATGGCTCCAGAATGGCCCAAGAGGCCCCCAAGACTGCCCTAAAAGGCCCCCAAGACGGCCCAGGAGGCCTCTAAGCCGCCCAAGATGGCCTCCAAGACGGCCCTGGAGCATTCCAAGAGGGCTCCAAGTCGGCCCAGAGAGGCTCCCCAAACGGCTTCCGACGGCGTCAGACGGGCTAGGAGCCCACCTAGACGGCCGAAGATGGTCCTAAGATGGCCTAAGACGGCCCAAGAGGCCTTCAAGAGGGCCTCCAGGAAGGCCCGAAAATGCCGAGATCATTGATTTCCCCAGAAGTTTTTGAAGGATTGTGTTGTTTTGTTTTTTTCGGCCTTCTGACAGCCCGAGACGGCCCGAGAGCCCCCCAAGATCGCCCAAGAGGTCTCCAATATGGCCCCAGAACGGCCCAAGAGGCCCCCAAGACGGCCCCAAGAGGCCCACAAGACGGCCCAAGAGGCCACCAAGACGCCCAAGCTGGCCTCCAAGACGGCCCTGGAGCACTCCAAGAGGGCCATAAGACGGCCCAGAGAAGCCCGAAAGACGGCTTCCGACGGCGACAGACGGGCCAGGAGCCCAGCAAGACGGCCAAAGAGGCCCCCGAGAAGCCCCCAAATGTCCAAGAGGCTCCCAGGAAGCTCCCAGGAGGCCCCAAGAGTGTCCCCAGAGGCTCCCAAGATGCCCCCTCCTCCTCCTCCTCCTCCTCCTCCTCCGCCTCCTCCTCCTCCTCCTCCTCCTCCTCCTCTCCTCCTCCTCCTCCTCCTCCTCCTCCTCCACCTCCTCCTCCTCCTCCACCTCCTCCTCCTCCTCCTCCTCATCATCCACCTCTGGCAGAGCTTTTGCCACAACGCTCGGCCACATGGGCGATTCTAGAAGGCGGGGGGCGGCGGTGCTTCGCCGTAGGCGTCTTCGATCCGCCGCCCCTGTTGGCTTGCCATAGGGGTGCCCGGCGTGCTGAATCCGTTTTTTTTTTTTTGTTCTCTCTTTTCTTCTCCAAGAACGCCCCCTAGGGCTTAGGCTCCTCCCGCCGGCCACCTCGAAGGGCGCGCAAAAGGTGGCTGCAAAGGGTTTTTCGGCTTCAGACGGCTCCAAGATGGCCTCCAAGATGGCCAAGATGGCCTCCAAGTTCGCCCAAGATGGTCGAAGATGGACTCCAAGACGGTCCAAGAGAGTCCAAGATGCCTCCAAGTTCGCACAAGAAACCTTCAAGACGGACCAAGAAGGCCACACATGCCTCCAAGAGGCCTCCAAGACGGCCCAAGAGGCCTCCAAGAGGTCCTCCAGGAGGGCTCGAAGAGGCCAAAATTAATGATTTCCCTGAGGTTTCTGAAGGATTCTGGCTTTTGCTATTTTCCAGCCGTCCGACGGCCCACGACGGCTCAAGAGGGCCGAAAGATCGCCCCCAGAGCGCCCAAGAGGCCTCCAATATGGCCCTGACGGCCCAAGAGGCCTCCAAGACGGTCCCAAGACGGCCCAAGAGGCCACCAAGACGGCCAAAATGGCCTCCAAGACGGGCAAAATAGCCTCTAAGATGCCTCCAATACGGAGAAGATGACCTCCAACACGGCCAAGATGGCCGTTAAGACGGCCAAGATGGCCCAAGATTGGCCCGAGAGGCTTCCCAGATGGCCCCAGAGGAATCCAAGAGGCTCTCTAGGAAGGCCCGAGGGAGCCAAAATTATTGTTTTTTTCCGTAGGTTTTTGACACATTTTGGCTTTTTCTCAGTTTTGGTGTTCCGGCCGCCCAAGACGGCCCAAGGAGTCCCCAAAATCGTCCCAGAGGCCTCCAAGATGGCTCCAGAATGGTCCAAGAGGCCCCCAAGCTATCCCCAAGAGGGTCCCAAGACGGCCCAAGAGGCCCCCAAGACGCCCAAGATGGCCTCCAAGGTGTCTCAAGACGGCCACGATGCGCTCCAAGACGGCCGAGATGGCCTCCAAGACGGCAGAAAAGCTGCCTCCAAGAGCTCCACCAGGAAGGCCCAAAGAGGCCCAAATGATTGATGTTCCATCGGTTTTTGAAGGATTTTGGGATTTTCTTCTTTTCAGCTCTCCGACGGCCCAAGACGGCCCAAGAGGCCCCCAACATCGCCCCAAGAGCGCCCAAGAGCCCAAGATGGCCTCTAAGACGGCCAAGATGGCCTCCAAGATGCCTCCAAGACGGCGAAGAAGGCCTCCAAGACGGCGAAGATGGCCCCAAGATGCACCCAAGACGGCCCCAGATGGCCTGAAGATGGCCTTAGACTGCCCAAAAGGCCCGCCAGAGGCCTCCAAGACGGCCCAAGACCTCTTCAAGACGTCCTCCAGGAGGCCCGAAAGCTCGGAAACCACCTGGTCCAATAGCTCGCCCGACTCCGTGAGACACTTCACTGGGCCATTTCTCCAATACTGCCTTGCATGCCGCCACACGTCTGTTTCCCTCACTGGTTTCACTTCTTGCCGACGCGCCGTCCAGGCGCGGAACCCTGCGTGCGTGCGTGAGTCTCGATCTCGTCGTCATGTCATGTCGCAACATGATACGCTGTTACGGCATGATCACGCCGCGAGCACGTCGGCATTGGTTTCTGGCTCCGCGTGGGTCGTTCAATCTTGAGCAATCGCGGGTGTCCGATAGCGCAAACCTCTCGGTACTCGTAGATTCTGGGGCCCTTGGCAGTTTTTAACCTTGAGCGCCCGCGCTGGGATCGCCGCCACGTCAAGGCGCCGCGAACCTGTATCAGTGTCGGCATGCGTGCCTCCTCTGGTCCTTGACGAAATCCGCTTGGCTTCAATCCCTTGACCCCTTCATGGCTCCGTCTGGGCAAGCTGTTCACCCCGGGTCGGCTTTTGCTAGCACTGGGTCCCACGCGACTGAGCATGTGATGAAGAAAACCTGAACTTAAGAAATCTGGGCCAACTTCCCCGAAGTTTCTTAAAATAAGCCTGGGCCAATCTCTGTTGCTAACGCTGGACAGGAACTTGGCCAACTTTCAAGCAACTTGGCTAAGAACTGTTGGCCCAACTTTCTGAGAGGAGGCTTCTTAATCCGTAAACGGGCATCCAAGCGTCAAGGAATCAGAAAAACGGTGAGAACAAACAACGACGCTGGGGAGCTGCCTCCGATGCCGCGGGGATATCTTCTGGGTCGACCTGGAGCAGGACGAGCACGACGGCGAGGACTGAGGCGACGGTGGTGGCAACGACGACGACGACGGAGGCCGAAGCGGCGGAGACGATGCCGGCGGCAACGATAACGGCGCAACGACGACGATGACGACGACCACGACCACGACGACGACGACGACGACGACGACGACGACGGCGGAGGCGGAAGCGGCGGCGGCGACAATCGCGACGGCGCCGACTTCCGCGCCGATGCCCAAGGCCGCCGGAGGTTACTCGCCGCAGGCCGCCGAGCGCCGCCGAAGGGCCGCCCATGGCGACGACGAGGGCGGCGCCGACGAGGCCGACGACGACGAGACGATGCCGAGGAGGGCGGCGTCGGCGCGCCTCGACACGCCGGAGGCGCCGGCAGCCGCCGCCTGCGCGCCGAGCGGCGCCCCGGCGCACTGCCAGGACGCAGGCGGCGGCGCCTGGCCCGCCGCCGCCAGCCGCCGCGGCGTCGCCGCCGGCCGCCGCGGTGGCCGCCGCCGCGGCTCCGCGGGCGGCGGCGCCCGGCTCGCAGTCGCTGCAGCGCTGCGGCGTCGCCACCGACGCCGTCGTCGCCGCCCCCGCGGCGGCTCGTCGCGGCTCGCGGTCGGCAGAGCGCGCGGCTGGCTCGCCCGCCACCGCATCCGCTCGTCGCCGGCGCCCCCGCGGCGGCGGTCGAACGCTCTTCGCGCTGCCCTTCGAGGGCCGGAGTTGTCCGAGGCTTCGATCGAGGCCTCGACGCCTCCGACCAGAGCCTCGATCCTTGAGGCCTCGGAGCTTCTTGGCGCGCTCGGTCTTTTTTGTCGGCCGTGGCTGCCAGGAGCCTCGCGGGGCCTTCACAGACCTCGACGGAGGCGGCGGCACCTGTATCGAGGACCGAATGAATTTCTCGCCATTCTCTGCCTCGGCCCCAGGGCCATGAGAGATCGACGTGGGGCGAAAAGCTGCCCAGATTGGATCCCGGGAGGGGTTCGGGGACTGATGTTTGAGCGGATTTCGTTTGCCACCACCGCCTCCGCTGTCGTGATCGCTGTTGTCGTTGTAGTCGTCGTCGCCGTCGCCTTCGACGTGGTCGTGGTCGTGCTCGTGGTCTACGTCGTCGTCGTCGTCGTCGTCGTCGTCGTCGTCGTCGTCGTCGTCGTCGTCGTCAAGGCCATCGTGACCGTGGTTATCGTCGTCGAGGTCGTGGTGGTCGTGACAGTTGTCGCGGTCGTCGTGGTGATCGTCGTCATCGTCGCCTTCCCCAGACGGGCAAGAAGGTGTCCTCCTGCCTTCTCCTCCACGTCCTCTCCGTAGCCGTCTTGGCTCAGGGACGCGCTGAGCGACAGTCGAGATCTCTGCAGTCTGGCCTTCCAGCGGCAACGGACGCGGGGGTCGCGGCGAGCTCGCCATTGAGGGCGGCGTGGCCGCGCAAGCTCTGAAGGTCTGCAGTGGGGCTCCGTGGAGGGCAGGGGCGCGAGGTCGGCCATCGCGGACGGCGCGGTGCTCCCGGGTGCCGCCAGGCTGCGGGTGTGCGTGCTGGCCCAGCACGCGCGGAGGCACCGCTCTGCATCGTGCACTGCCGCGCGCAGCAGGGGGCACCGCTCGGCGAGGCGTCGCCCCTGGGCCGCGGCGGCCTCTCGGCGCGGGAGGGTGGCAGCTCTGAGGCGGGCAGATCCTGGCACAGAGCCTGGCAGGTAGCAGTCGGGCCCGGAGGGAAAGGGGTCCTGGGCCCCGGGGCCTTCCCACCAGAAGAGATTCTCACTGCGAGCTGATGTTTGTGGACAGTTCCGGGGCCCGTCGGGGGCCCCGGGGAGCCCGGAGGAACGACGACGGACCTGGGGACCCGTCTCCCTCAGGACCCGCCTCCTTCCAGGGCGACGAGGTGCAGGCGGAGCGATCGGCGGGGCTGGCCCCGTGCTCCCGGAGGGCAGGGCGCGCATAGACGAGCGCGTTCCACTACTCGCAGAGTAACTGCTCGCAAATGGCCTGGGCCCCCCGCAGTGCATCTGCGATCCATGACATCGGAGCAGACACGTGTTTTCTGGACGTTTGCGAGCAGGCACTCTGCAAGTAGTGGAACGCGCTCGGTGAACGCAGGGGGGCCTCTCCAGCAAGTGCAGGGCGCCTCCCCTCCAGCAGCGGGGGGCCGGAGCGAGGGGCCGCCCGCAGGGCCGCGCCGCCCCCTGCGCGAGGGGCGGCACGAGGCCGGGTGGGCCCCGCTGCGGGCCAGAGGCCCGCCCAGCGAGACGGCGCGGTGGGCACCCGCCCGGAAGGTCCCGCGCGCGAGCGGCGCGGCCCCGGCGCCAGCGGGCGGCCAGGGCCTGAGGGATGAGGGCAGCACAGCCCACTCCCACCCCCAGCGAGGACCCCCACTCCCGACCTGGTGATCCAGGGGATCCTGGCTGGGGTTGAGGGCTGTGTTCTGGCGCCCAGGAGCCTCTCCAAACCACCTCCTCCACCCCCAGCTAGGACCCCATGGATCACCAGGTCGGGAGTGGGGGTCCTTACTGGGGGTGGGGGTGGGTTGTGCTATCCTCAGGGAGGGGGGGTGGGGGTCAGCGAGCCGATCCTGCCCCTCGCCATCGCTCGGACGTCCACTCCCCGTGCATTTTTCGGTGTCCTGCGTGCTCTTGCTTGCCAGAGGGTCCAGGATGCTCCTCGAGGGTCCTCGCGGAACAAAAGTGCATACGCCGAAGCCACACCACGGCCCCAGGCTCCGTAGGATGGCGATGATGAAGCGAAACCTTTCGCCCAGTGCATCAGCGCCTGAGCGCATCAGTGCATCCACGCCCGAGTGAAGATGGCGATGGGCGTTGCGAATACTTTTCCGCTGGCGGCGAGGCAGGGTCGGCTACACGCAAGAGTGACCCTGGGTAAGAGTGACCTTTGGTGCGCAGCTTTTTGGGGGCCGCGGGGAGACCAAACCTGGGCGCGCAAGCCGCTGCTACCGCTTCCTTTTCAGCCATCTGAGGGCCCATCTGTGCCCGCACCAAAGGGCACTCCGGCGAAAGGTCACTCTTACGTCTAGTCGACAGGGGCGGTCCGCTCTCGAATGGCTCATTGGCCGGCGTGCAGGAGGAGGGGAGGCGTCGGGTGTACACACAGGGCCGATGGGACGAGCAGTGATGCGGCGAAGACCGTGCGGGCCGGCGTCCGAGGATGGCCCGCGCGGCCGCGGCTTGCGGAGGGGGGCGTCGCCCGCGGCGGGCGAGGCGCGCCGCGCCGGGGACGCCGGGAAGACGCAGCCCAGGTCGGGGAAGCGGAACAAGAAGAGGCAGCAAGCACGGGCCCGACCGCAAGACACCGTCCACAAGAAGCCCAATCCTGAGACCCCAGGACGTCCATCGATTTTTGGCGCTGGAGCGTCGCGCTGTCCAGAGCAGAACCAGTGAAGCCCGAGAAACCCAGGGCACCCTGGAGGCACGCGCGGTGTTCCTTGGCACGGGCCCCCACTCCACGACGAGCGCGGCAGGAAGGTCAAGGAGACTCTGGACGAGGGCGCCGTGCTCGAGGAGGCAGGCTGGCGCCGCGCGCGGAGGGCGTCAGGGCCAGGGAGGAGGAGGAGGAGGAGGAGGAGGAGGAGGAGGAGGAGGAGGAGGAGGAGGAGGAGGAGGAGGAGGAGGAGGAGGAGGAGTAGGAGGAGGAGGAGGAGGAGGAGGTGGGTCGGATGCTTTCAAGAAGGCCTCTTAATCCGAAAGCCTTTATAATGGCGTCGACGACCACAGTGCCGGGGAACTGCTTTGAACAACGCCAGTCGTTCAAAGCAGTGCCCCGGCGCTGCTTTGAACGATGCGGAAATGCGATCAGCAGGAGCCTTCGCCTGTTCCTTCTCCTCTCCTCGTCGCTGTATCCTCTTCCTTGTCCTCCCTCCTCCCCCGTTCCCTCTCTACCTCGTTCTCTCCGTCTCATGCGCACTCTTCCTCCCCCCTCTCCTCCTCCTCTTCCTGCTTCTCCTCCTCGTCCTCCTCCTCCTCTGCCTCCTCCTCCTCATTTGTCCTATTTCTCCGTCCTCGTCCTCCTATCCCCCTCCCCCTTCTCCCTCTCCTCCTTCTCCTCCTCCTCGTCCTCCTCCTCTTCCTCCTCCTCCTCCTCCTCCTCCTCCTCCTCCTCCTCCTCCCCTTCTTCCTCCTCCTCCTCCTCCCCCTTTTCCTCTCCCTCCTCCTCCTCCTCCTCCGCCTCCTCCTCCCCCTTCCCCCTCTTCCTCCTCTGCTATCACTCCTCTATAATTCCTGTCCGCTCCTCCCCTTCACTGATCCTCCTCTTCGTCGTCATCATCCCTTTCGTCCTCCTTCGCACGCCTCTTAATCCTCAATCGGTTCCCAATCTTCTCGACTTTCTTGTCATCCGCGTCCTTGGCTCTTGAAGGGGCCTCAGGGTTTCTCAGGGCTCTTGTTTGGCACGCGAAGACACACCTCCCAGGAACGCATCATCCTCCTCACCTCCACCCTCCTCCTCCTCATCTTCCTCCTCCATGCATGTTCGGCTCAAGCCCGCGCCGACGGCAGGTTCCACGGCGGTTGGGCGGGCTCGCGCCCGCCTCCGCGGCCTGCAGTCGGGGCAGAGATGCGTGCAGGGTGGGATGACAAAACAGAAAAGGAAACACGGGCCGCAATTGCGGATTCTTCACAAAGCAGCGGTGGCGGTTGGGGAACAAGTGAGGATTGGGGCGGCCGCAGTGGCGGATACGGTGGCGGAGGTGACCGCAGTGGCGGCTGGGGCGGCGGAACTTCTCTTGGCGGATGGGGAGGAAAAGCGCAGGAGGGCGGCGACGGAAGTGACCGCAGGCGCGGATGGGAGGGCGGCGGATGGGAGCGCGGCGGCGGATGGGGCGGCAACGGATGGGAGGGTTCGGGAATGGAGGGCGCCCGCTGGTGGGACGACGAGGGTGGCTGCTGGAATGCATGGGAAAGGGGCCGCTCGAGTGCTTGGGATGGTTCTCCTGCCGCGGGGCCCGCGGCCGCAACAGCGGCGGGCAAAGGAGGCCGTCCCCTACTTCCCCCAGAACGCGAAGGGCAAGGCGCAGTTGCGCTTTCTCAAACTGTGGGCCAGGAGCCAGGGCCTATTTTCAGGTTGGACTTCTTCGAGAACTTCAGGGCGGACTGGTCTGGGAATTATAAGCAGCACAACGCGGCCTTGAAGTTTTTCCGAGACGAGTTCGAAGACCGAGAAAACCCTTTCGGCAGCCGCGCGCCCGTCTTCGGAGGTACCGCAGTTGCGGAGGACACTTCGAAGATCCTTAAGTACCGCGCAAAGGGGAAGGCGCAGGACAACAGGGATTGGGACTGGGACCACACTGTCAAAGTGCCGTGGTCTTGGCTGGAGATGGCCGCGCAGATGGATGGACCTACAATGCTGCGCGTCGTGTGCGGCCCTGACAATGACCGCAGTCGCGGGTTGGTCCGCTGCGAGTGCAGCCCGTGCCCTAACAGTCTCGACAACATGAGGCGCGCGAAAGGGGTGGACAGAGGACAGGCGCAAACAATCTCTCTGCCCCAGTGGGATTTCGTCCTCATCCGCGACGACGGCTCGGGCATTCGCGTCCACCCATCCTGGTCTAGCCCGAAGTTCAACGCGTATGAGGTGGAGCCGCACTGGCACCCCGTGCGCGGCCCGACGGCAGGTCTTGGCAAGAGCGATGGCCACGGAACGTTCAAGTTCTGGAAGATGCTGCACGCCCATGCGAATCCTGGGCGGTTCGATGCGAACAAGGGGTCGCACCTGCAACCGCGGTGGTCCGCGCAGCCTTGACACCGCAGTTGCGGAATTCAGCCGCAGTGGGCGCAGCCGTGGAACCGCAGTTGCGGGGACCGATCGCGTGACGCCGCGCTCGTTTGACTCATTATGCGCGCTTTCGGCCGCAGTTGCGGCGCTGCCTTCTAGCGACTTCATATAGCTTGGCAGCAGTTGCTGCGCTCCCACGACTGACCGCTGTAGGCGCTTCGGGCGCGCATTACCTCCGTTGAAGCACTCGTGACGTTAGCGCGGCCGCAGTTGCGGAGACAGGCAAAAAGATGGATCCGCAGTTGTTCGTCGTCTTCGTCGCCCCTTCCCCGTCGTCCTCGTCGCAGTCCCCTCCCTCCGCCTTTCCTCCTCGTCGCAGTAGGCGTAGCCCGCCTCCGTCATTAGCCCTTTCTTCCGTTGGCCGTAGCCCGCCTCCGTTGGCCGAGTCATTTCCCGTCGTCCTCGTCGCAGTCCCCTCCGACGGCCGCAGTTGCGGACTTTCTCGATTCCTCCTCCTCCGTTTCTGCCCCGTCGCCCTCGTCGCAGTCCCCTTCCTCCTTTCATCCTCGTCTGAGCTCTTCGCGGCATCCTCTTCGTTCTCGTCCTCTCCGTCCTCCTCTTCGCCCTCCTCGTCCTCATCCCCGCCGTCTCCCTCGTTGTCCTTCCTCGCCCAAGCCGGCCGCAATTCCCCCGTCGGACGGGGGCCGCGCCATGGACCCACTTAAGAAAGCCGAGCTCGACCAGCGGCTCTCCGAGATGAAGCGGCAACTGCGAGAGAAGTTCGGCGTGACAGGTGCTGCCGCGCAGCCCGCAGTCGCGGCGCCTGAGGGAGACCGCAGTTGCGGAAGCCACGAGCCTGCGCCGCGCGAGGCCTCCCCTTCGTCGGAGAGCTCGTCGTATAGCTCCCCGCGGGATTATCGGCCGCCGCCGCCGATCAGCACGCAGTCGATCGAGCCGTCTGGTACTGGGAGACGTGAAGAGGCGCAGTTGCGCAGACCGCCAATGGCGCCCAAGGCAAAACGGCGGGCTCGGGCGCCGACGCCGACGAAGGAGCAGGACCAACCAGCAGTGGCGCGAGCCGCCACCGAGACCGCAGTTGCGGGGGTGGCCGTCGAGCCAGGTGCCGTGCGCGGCGCCGCTGCGAGCAGCGCGCCCTCGGCCGCGCTTCTCCCGGCCGAGTCCAAACGAGGCGTCCAACCCGAAGACGAGGCCGCCTCCCAGGAGAAAGCCGCCGAGACAGTCGCCTCGGCCAAGTCGCGTCCGAGGAAAAGGCCGCCTCCCACGGAAGGCTCGCCGCTGTCAGAACCGCAGTCGCGGGATCGCGCGGGATCGCTGTCAGAACCGCAGTTGCGGGAAGATGCGGGGGCGCCGCGGAAGAAGCCGCGGACCAGGAGCCCTCCAGGGATAAACTATGTTGGGGAACCCACCAAGTGGAACGAAGGATCCCTTCGTACAGCAGACGGCCATCGACTGCCGTCCACCATCGCTTTGGTGTTCAACGTGGTGATCATTTCGAAGGCGGCAACAAAGAAAAATGTCTTCAATTGCATCCTGTTCCAAACTGCGGCGGTCATCTTCGTTCTATGGGACCCCGAGATGCTCCGCACGGGGAACGTCGAAGGCGCTTCCTCCTTGAGGCATGCCGTCGAAGACGCTTGCAACTTGAAGAACAACAGCGAGGAGCCTTACTGGACGACGGTTGACCTGTTCAAAGACACAGGCCTGGTGCTCGTGCGCCCGCACATCATCGCAGAGACCGCAGTTGCAGGTCATGTTGTTGGGGCCACCCACGCCGTCACGATCCTCCGCTTTCGCCTGGAGGCCTCCGAAATGATTCCTGACGCGGTGATCCCTTTTGCCGTCGTGTCCAGACACGCTGTTTGCGAACCTCTCCAACAGAAGATTACGCAATCAGAACAAGCAGCGTGGCAGGCAGGTTTCTTCAAGGACGCTTTAGCATCCTTTTACAAAAACCATGTCCGGTTCTTGTGCGGCTTCTTTGACATCCCGCCTGGGCAGTTTCAAGCATTTGGCCGCAGTTGCGGAGCCAGCTACAACTGCCCGATAAGGGTACCGTTCAGGGCCGGGCCCGCCCTGTTCGGAGGCTTCAGGAAAGGCACCCGCGTCGTGCATCCCAATTACGTCGCCCCCATTGGCCCGTGCGACGTGCGCATTGCGGACTACACCGCGGATTCTGCAGGGAGGCCGTCGAAGAACGATCCCCAGTGGCTCCCTGAGTGGCTGCATCGAACAAGCGACTCCATCATCTCTCGGCGATGGGTGCAAACGAAGGACATGCCCAAGTGGGATTGTGACCCTAACCGCAGTAGCGGAGTCAGAAGAAAGCTCGGCTTGGCAGCGCTGCCCCCCATCGGCAAGGTCATTCAGAAGGAGCTCAACGAGACGACCTTCGCCGCGCACTGGTACGAGGGCCTCCACCAAAACCTCGTCTTCGTCGGGCACGGACGCGCGAGTCGGGCGAGCAAGCGGAGGCATGAAGAGGCGCGATCTGCCGCAGTTGCGGACAAGCCGTGAGTGCGCCAAGACCGATGAGCCGCAGTTGCGGCACAGAGCTCAGTAATTACTACTGCGCGCCTGCTGCCTGCAGTTGCGGGGTAGGAGACCCCTCCTTAGCGAATAATTAATTGCATGTTGCCGCGTAGGATAGCCCGCAGTAGCGGGGTAGGAGAGCACGCGGTTGCGAACTCGCAGTTCGCAATAAGTGTGCGCGCGCTGGGTCATCGTCATCGTCGTCGTCCGACGTCGTCGTCGTCGTCGCTGCCGTCGTCAGCATCGGCAGCATCATCATTGGAATCATAATCATCATCATCGTCATCATCATCATCATCAGCAACAGCAGCAGCAGCAGCATCAACATCGTCATCGTCATCGTCATCATCATCATCATAATCATCATCGTCGTCGTCGGTCGTCGTCGTCGTCGTCCTTTCGAGCTTCGAGGTTGCGGCAGTTGATGCTGGGAAGGGCTCCCCTCCCCTCCTCGTCCTCCACCAGGCCGCATCCCCCCGCCTTCTCCCTCCTAGCTCCCCCTCCCCTTCCCCTCCTATTCCTCCTCCAGCCTGCCCCCTCCCTCCTCCAGCCTGCCCCCTCCGAAGCTCTGTTCCGAGATTTTGATTTAAAAGTTGGCCTTCCGTAGTCCGCAGGCACTTCGGCTCAGCAGGTCGTTGGGCTCCTGAGCGACGGGCGTCGTGCCATAGTCCGCAATAGCGGGTGCAATGAGCGACGCCGTCGGTACAGGTGACGCCGCAGTGGCAGACGCGAAAGCCGCAGTGGCGGACAAGACAGCCGCAGTTCCAGACGCCACGCAAGGGATCTTTCAGAGGGCCAACGCCTTGAGGTCTCGATTCAGGACAGGGGACAACGTGCGCCTCCCTGTGCTCATGCTCGCCCCGCACACGGGCAACCGAGGCGGGCACTACCCTCAGCAGGAAAGGTTTCAGGAACTCGCCGTCAAAATCTTCCTGGCTGGATTCACGCAAGCCGAAGCTGACCGCGAAGGTGTCTGCGTTCAGATGTACACAGCAGAAGAGCTGGTGCTGAAAAAAAAGCAGGACCCGACTTTCCAGACGTACACAGAGTACAGTCGGGAAAGAGCGACCGGGCACCTCGCTGCGTGCTTCGACCGCAGTTGCGGAGCTGACGTTGCGTATGGGACCTGTTCGCACTCCCACTTGTGCCTCGTGTTGCGGGCAATCGCCCTGGGAGCCAAGTGGCCCATCCCCCAGGGCATGGAGTTCACGGAGGACGAGCGCGCGAGGCTGCAGCGCGTGCTCGATAAGGACGGCAATCTCGACATGGCCGCAGTGGCGGCACATGACCCTGTCGCTAAGAACCTCGTGCAGGGGGTATGCTCATGGAAGTGCTGAGCTGGAAACTCATGGACGAGGAACCCACTGGTGCTTCGCTCATCAGCCAGTCCCTCAATAAAGGGGCCGATTTCGCGTTGCGAACGACTGAACTCACCGCGCTCCGTGTCCTGTGCAAGGCTGTTGACGCGGAGCTGCGCGCCGCAGTTGCGGACCAGGTTGCCTTTGACAAGGTCAAGCTCTCCGTCGCGCACGAACTCGATCGAGTCGTTCAGGACCCAGACTTCATTGAGCTGTTCTCGTTCGTTGTTGGGCTCAGGAGTACAAAAGCGCAGTTCATCCCCTTGCTGCTCCAGTTCTGCGAGGTCTACGTGAACTCCAAGAGAAGGGCCCTTCGGCTCGGGGCCTTCGGGGTAGCTGGCCAGCTTCCCGACGAAGTGCCGTGGGTCAAGATTGCCGTGCTGATGCGATGCTACAGGAACGCGCCTGCGAGGAAGAGGGGCGTTGACACTCCTGTGTGGTGCCCTGATCCAGAACAATCGTGGAAGGCGAAGGAGTTCCGAGACTTCCTCATCGACATTAACTCGGCTCTCCGTTTGTACTTGTTCACGCTGAGCAAGGTCATCGACGGCATGGGCCCCGAGAAGGCGATCGAGTTCAAGACGAACCTGTGCATGCTGACCGCGGACGGCTTCATGCAGTACCTGAAGGGCACCACCGTCAAGGGACGAAGTGTCCCAGGACATCGTCAGGCGCTCCTCCGCGCTTGCGCGGAGGCCGCGGGGAAGGTGGGGCCGAAGTCCAATCGGGGCGCCCTTGAGAAGGCCCTCGGCGAAGTGGCAGTCGGAGGCGGGAGGCCCGATTGGTTCGATTTCAACGCGTTGCCGCGCCCAGAACCGAATGAGCCCGCAGTGGCGGGGAAGACAAAGGGTTCCGCAGAGGGGCAGGAGTTGATGCCGAGGGTCATTTCCTTTGACCCCACGACGCAACTACCAGCGAACCACCGGCACAGCAGGGACACGACGGCCATTCCACGCGGATCCTTCCCTTTGCCAATCGCCGAATGGAGGCGTTCAGCGGCAGCGAAAGAGCTGGGGCGGGAGCCTGCTTTGGTCAGCGCAGTGTTGCTATGCCTTTGGGCGCGCCACAGGTCCGCAGTTGCGGAAGCGCAAGTAGAGGTGTTGCAAGACGCTGATACAAACAAACGCACCGTCAAGGCAACCGCTGCAAACGACGCACAATGCATCGAGTTGTGGCCGTGCGTCCCAAAGGCATCCAAGGTACACGCCGCAAGCATGCACCCCGAGAGGGTGGCCGTGCGAGTCTGGGTGAAAGGAGATCCAAATGGAGACGCGCCCACGACCTTCTACTTGCACCCCGAGTTCAAGCCGCCTGCGGACAAGACGCCCGCCGACGTGGCTGACCACGATGTGCGGTTGAGAACATGGAAGTGGGATGCGCAAGAGACAATGCACGTCTTCTGGGCAGTCAACAGAGTCACGCAACAGGAGGTCCAGCAGAGAAACAGGCGTGATGAAAGCGCAGTTGCGCGCATCAACATGGAGCTCGAGGAGAAAGCGTTGTCGGTGTGCGTGCCTGGGACAGGCGGGCTCGTGCTCGCCGTGAATGTCCCTGTGCTGGAGAATGCGACGGCCGTGGAGCAAGGAGAAGAGCTCCCGTGGGAGGCGAGACCCAAAGCCGCACCGAAGAAGAATAAGGCTGCAGAGGAGACGTGGAAGACGGACGCGGCCAAGAGGGCCAAAGGGAAGCCTTCGGGCCAGCCCGCCCCGAAGAAATCGAAGAAAGGGTTCGACGAATGCGGGGGGGTGTCGCTCTAAGAAGCCGCAGTGGCGGCAGTCAGGGCGGCTTGCTCGCGTGACCGCAATTGCGGGCAACAGGCCGGAGGGGAGGGCGCAGGCGCGACCGTTGTGGCGGAGCGGTCCTGTAGTTTGCAGTATCGCTGCTTCTGTTAGGTGTCGCCGCAGTAGCGGATCGCTGACGATCGAGCACGGAGGTTCGAAACAGAACTCCTCCCTCCCTCCTCCCTCTCCTCCCTCGCCCCTCCTCCACTTCCTCCCTCTCTCCTCCTCCTTTCCCTCCCTCCTCCCAAGTTCGAAGCCGACACTACTCATTCCCTCACTCCCGCCCTCCCTCCCGTCGATGTTCTCCGCATCCTGCTGCGGCCATCCTGGTGCCGATTCCCCCTCTTGCCAGTTCCCGCGCCGTGTGCGCGGGACCTCCTCGGCAGCTCATCCGGCCCCAAGGCCCTCGACGGTGCTTCAAAGCAGTGCCGCGGCGCTGCTTTGAAGCATTCTGCGAGCGGGGGCCCTCGAGGGCCTCGCGGGGATCGCAGGGGCCGAGGGATTCATTCGTCTCGCCATTTGGCCCAACCGCGCGCGGCCCCACTGCCCGCGCCACCGCCTTGCCCGCAGTTGCGGCTGTGCTCAACGCAGTAGCAAACATGCCGACTTCGAGCGAATGGAGCCCTGCGTGCGTGGAGAAGGTCTTGTGCATCCGCGGAGGTTGCCTTGCGCAGACCACCCCCATCCCCGAAAAGGATATCAAGGTGCTCCACGCAGGGCCCCTCGGAGAGATAAGCTTCGTGCACGTGAACATGCAAAAGCCTTGGTTGCTCAAGGTGTGCGCGAAAGGTAAACCGACCGCAGGCGCCTTGAAGGCGTCCAAGGCCTGGGACGCGCAGAACAAAGAGCTCGCGAAGCAGGGCGGCGCCGCAGTTGCGGGCGACGAGAGCGACGGCGAAGCGGGGGGCGAAGCAGATGATCCCATGTCGGCCCTGGTCAGCTCCTCCAGCGACGCGAAGAAGCTGGCCACGACCCCGAGCAAGAAGCAGAAGACTGGAACGCGTTCGGCGAGTACTGGCCTGCTGAGGGGAGAGGCCACGGAGTCGGCCACTGCCACTGTGCACTCCGTACAGATGCCCGCCAAGAGCCGCTTGAAGTATCCTGACGACAAGGCCATTCGACGCGTGCGGGTGGCCAGCTTCAAGCGGAGGAAGTTGCGGCTCGACGCTGCAGACCTTGGGTGGCTGATCGAGATGATCGTGGACGACGTGAGCCTCGGCGGTGTCCCCGACATCGACGACGGCGACAAGGGCGAGGCCGCAGTGGCGGACAAAGAATGGGCAACGGCGGTTGACCCTGACGCCCCGCTGGCGAAGCACAGGGAGCTCGGCCCCCCCATGGCACAGGGGGGCGGGTCTGGCTTCACCGTCGCTTGGGACTTCAAGGGCGCTTGGGTCGCGACGATCGCGCGAGAGCGTGCCAGCAAGGGCAAAACGATCGAGATGGATGTGAAGAAACTTACCAAGAAGAAGTGGCAGTCGGCGCAGTCGTCGAAGGGCTATGACTACGAGTGGGAAGGCATGACGCAGCAACAGCGCAAGCGAGCGGCTCTGGATTACCTCGAGCTCCAAGTCCCCAGTCTGTTCGACTGAGGCCCGAAGCCGCATGGCCCGCAGTTGCGGTGGGGCTACTGAGTGCCCGCAGTTGCGGGGCGGCTGGGTGCGAGTGGAAGCGCGGAGGGCGAGGCGGTGTGAGGAGGCAGGCGGAAGGCGAAGGGGCGCCGTCGCGTTTTTGTCTAGGGGGTTCCACGGGTGCGCGCCTAAGTGCGCCAACTTGTGCGGGCGAGCGTGTTTCTTAGAGAAGCACTGAGTGAAGCATCGAGACCCTGTGCGCGCGATTATTGGGGCTTCCGCGCGGGCGTACTTCCTCAGTAATTAGCTCCTCCCTCCTCCCCTCCTTCTTCGCCCCTCCGCGTCGTCTGCAGTTGCTCCTCTCCTCCTCTCCTCCCTCTTCCTAGTTCTGTATCCCGCAGCCGTGTGCCCCGCCCGAGTCGTTCGCCACGCGACCGCGCATGGATGTTCCCGTGGGGCGGACGTGGTATGGCGAGGAGGACGGAACGCATTTCGAGGTGGAGTGGCTCCCCTACGACAGCGGCCGCGCACCGAGGAAAACGAGGTATGGCACCACTGGGCTCGCCAACATCTTGAGCCGCAGTAGCGGCGATGCTTGCCCCAAGAAGATAAAGGTGCACGCATGTGCGGACTTTCCGTGTCTAGCGAAATGGCCTGTGTCGCAGTGCGGCTTTGCTGAGTCGCCTCATTTTCATTTGCGGCCGTCTGCTTGGCGACCGGGCGCGCCGCCACCGCCCGCAGTTGCGGTTCCCGCGGCGCCAGCAGAAGCTCCAGGCGGCACCGCAGTTGCGGCTCCCTCGGCTCCTGCACACATGCCAGCAGCAGCACCAGCAATTCCCGCAGCTCCTGCGCAAGAAGCACAGGCAGCTCCTGCACCAGAAGCACCCGCAGCACCAAAACCTCCAGCAGCCCCTGCGCCCGAAGCACCCGCAGCAGCAGTCCCTCCAGCTCCTCCAGCTCAAGTGCACGCAGCACCAGAACCGCCTGCTGCGCACGAGTCCGCAATTGCGGTTGAAGCTCCTGAGGGAGTGGAAGCGGACAAAGACACACCATTTCCAGCACGCTTGCCACCAGCGCGCCCGCTGCCAGAGAACTGGTCGAAGACGCAGGTCGCATTCTTCCCGTGCCCAGACCCAGAGGCAGCAGCACGAGTTGCGGCGCCTATTGGCGACGCCTTGCGGCCACGAGTCGCGGCGCCACCCCTGGCGCCAGAGAAGGGTGCACCTGTGGAAGACGCGCCAAAGATCCAGGCCGCAGTGGCGGCGACGGTGCCTGACCGCGTGATGGCTCTCCTGAGGCAGATTCTGTCAGATAATTTCTACATAGGGTATTCAGCTTTCATGCTGTTTGCCTTGCGGTTCGGGCGTCGACCTTACGTGTGGGAAGGCGAGAACCGCAAGGACCTCCTTGACTGCTACATGCCTTGGGCAAAGGAGAAGTGCACTGAGCCATGCGCCGTCGACGGCGTGGCGTGCGTAGTCGCCGCTGCTGAGGATCTGTTCGAGGAATGGACAGCGGTGGAGCTCAGGCCCGTGACTCCCGAGAACCCTCTCCATGAGGTGCGCCATTGGGCGGCCGCAGTTGCGGTGGGTGGCGTGTGCTCTGAGGGGGCGGGCGCGTTGAACAAGTTCTACGGTCCTCTGGGACAATGGATCCTAGGGACTGTTTGCGATGGAAACTGCGGCATTGACCTTATGGCGATGATGTTGCAGAAGCCGCAAAATGCCGAGACGCGCAAATGGCTTCGGGAGGAACTGCACGATTTCGGGGTGCGCCGCTGGGACGAACCGCGGTTGCACGACGTGCTCGTTGTCACGCAAGAACTAACCTTGGAGGCGGCGCGGGCGCACCGCAGTTGCGGGGCCAGCGGCCCTGCTGGATCCATCGTCCTGGACGACTTCCAGGGCGAGGGGGGGCCAGCAGAGGCGCCCAGAGAGGCGAGCGCGCCACGCCCCGCTCTCATGGCGGCTTTAAAGTGGCAGACGGGCGTGGAGGACGACGGTATATTGCTGGCCATGGCTGAGGCTATGCCCGAGGCGTTGCAGGAGGAGCAGATCAGGGCGCACGCACTGGCCAGCGCACGCCCAAAGCCCGAAGTTGCGGAAGAGAAGCGTCGCGTGTGCCCGCGCGTGCTCAGAGACCGCGAACTGGTTTGCAGAGACCTGGAGGCGCGCGCACGCAGTTGTGGTTGGATGGGCGTGGGCGGTCTGCCACGAAATTCAATCGCGTCTTTCTGCGGGCGGTTCACGTGGCCGAAGGGCATGGGGCTCGCCCAGCAGAAGAGAACCGTCTCCAAGTGGTTTCAAAACTGGCGCAAACGGGGTGGACATGCCACGGCGAGCGTCCATGGGCGACGCCGCGCGCCGGGCGCCCAAGGGCGCCCGAACAAGGCTCCATGGCTGGAAGCCGCTCTGTACGAGTGGTGGTCCCACATGAGGTACTCCGTGGACTGGAAGGCGGTGGCCAAGCGAACCGCAGTTGCGGAGGAGAGGCCGAAGATGTTGGCCAGGTTCTCCCAATCCCTGCTGGTTACGAAGGCGAAGCAACTCGTCGCGGACTACTGCGTGGAGACAATGAAGCGGGGAGGCAAACCGAAGGTGCCGCAGTTGCGGCCTCGGTGGTGGGTGAAGTGGCGGCGCTCCTACGGCCTCAGCATGAAGAAGCCGAACCGCAAGTACAAGGTGCCAAAATGGTTGCTCCAATCCCGTTTTGAGACTATGATCTTGAACGTGGCCAGGGTCCGCGCAGCTGCGGAGGAGCTTTTGGGGTGCGACCCGCGCATCCTGAACTGGGACCAGTCGCCCTTTCACCACAACGAGTCTTCGTCGGCCTCCAAGCCGACATTGGCTGTGAAGGGTGGCATTGTCCCGCTTGTCGAGGCGCGTGACGACAGCAGGGCTCGGTGGACAGCGAACCTGGCGGTGTCGAGCGACGCGGAGGACGTCCGCAGTTGCGGACCACCGCCAGAGGAACTCATGTTCAAGGGGGGGCCTGTCATCGCTGAGGGCTTGGCCGCACATGCCCGCAGTTGCGGCTATCCGTCCTGGGTGAGCACGGCGACGTCCGAGAAGGGGTCCTACCGCGCAGACGACGTTGTATCATTCTTGCAGCGGCACTTGCGGGCCTGGCCCGCCGACCCGCAGTTGCGGGGAAAGTGGCGCATCCCCATGGCCGACGACCATAGCCCGCACAAAGCAGACGCTGTGCGGAGACTCGCCTGGCAGCGCGGCTACGTGCTGATCGTTCACGGCGGGGGGGCGACCGCAGTTGCGCAGCCCGTGGACGCAGACTTGAACCAGCACGTGAAGCGGCGGTACATTGCCCTCGAGACCAAAGCGTTGGTGCAGCAAATGGCGTTGGGGAAGCACGTGCCGCAATTGCGGCGTTCCGATTGCGCCGACTTGATGGTGTCAGTGTTGGACAATGTGCAGTTGCACTTGGACGCCGCGAAAGGTTTCCTGAAAGTGGGAATTCGAGCGCCCTTCGACAAGTCAGGAGATCTCGAGATTTGCCGAGAGGCGGCGGAACTCTGGGAAGCAGGGGGGCTGCGAGCAAAAGTGGATGCCGCAGTCGCGGAGGTGAGGGAGGAATGCGGGCAGAAACGTTTGAACTGATCCTACAATGACGTGCTGCGTCTCATACAGGAATACGAGAAACACGCCGCCACAGATTCCGTGTTGAATAGGCTCGGCGATGAGGAGGGCGATGACGAGGGCGGGGAGGAGGAGGATGAGGTGCGCGCGGAGCACGAGGAGGACGGAGAGCAAGAGGTGGCCTCGTGGGCCGAGGCTGTAGCGGAACAGTGCGATGCCGCAGTTGCGGCACCTGGGCCTCAAGGGCCCTCGGTATCCATGGACTCCGTGGTCGACGCAGAGGCGGCCGAGCAGGTGGCAGTGGCGACGTCCTTGGCAGAAACGCTCCGCGAGGCGGAAGATATGCTGCGCCAAGTGGGCATGGAGAAACTAGCGCAGGATTGCCGACAGCAACAACACAAACAAAAGAAGCGGTTGAGAGAGCTGGCGCGGGAGGACAACGAGATCCTACGAGCGTTGACTGCCCAGCGAGACCACGAAGCCGCAGTGCTAGCGAAAAAGCGGCGCCTGGCGCTGGTAGCGAACGACAGGACGAAGGCGCTGCACGATCTCAAGAAGCAGATTCGAGAGGCCGAGGCCGCCTTGAGGGCAAAGAAGGAGGCCGCAGTTGCGGTGGAAACGGCTTTGGCTAACAAGCGCGCCCTGGCGCAGTGGAACCCCGAGGAGTTCAAAATCAAGAAAAACAGGATGTCAGCTCTGGGCCGCCTGGCCCGCGGAAAGGGCGTCCTCTCAGACGAACAGAGGGGGGGGGGGGGGGGCATGGTTCAAGACGCATTGGGACGAGGAGATGTGCAAGCAGCACAAGGAGCAATGGCCGTTGACGTTTGCTGGGTGGCTGCAAAAAGTCGCGAACGACGCGGCGTCTGGGAACCGTTCGGCGCTGTCGCAGTTCGTGCGTTCGGAAACGGTGAGAACCCTGGGAGGGCAACTGGCGCTGGTAATACCAGCCCTAGCGTGATGCAGGCCGCAGTTGCGGACCCGCAGGAAGTCCAGCGTGAAGCTGTTTTTCCCGAGCGGCGCCCGCGCGGGCAGGAGATGAGGCAAAACCGCAGTTGCGGTCTTCCAGCTGCTGCGAAAATAATCCTTTCTCAGTCCCTTGCAATCCTCGCCCTCCTTCTGCTTCTCCGCCAGTCCCTTTGTTGTTCTTCCAGTTCCTTTGAGTCCTCGCCCTCCTTCTGCCACTCCTCGAATCCCCTTTGTCTCCTCCCTCCATCCGAGCCCGTGCCCATTCACGATCCATTTCCGTAGCCGCCGTGGCTCGAGGTGGCGCGCGCGAAGACCCGGGCGCGTGGCCGCCCGCGCGCCCGAGCGCATCCTCTGGGGGTGCGGACCGTGGAATTCGATTCGCCAGAACGGTGTTCATCCACAGCGCTGAGAAGGAGAAGGGAGGCGAGGGCGATAAAGAGAAGGAGGAGGGAGGCGAGGGCGAGAAAGCCGCAGTTGCGGATGATGACGACGACCAGCGGACGCAAGATGGCGACGGCACCGTCGCGTCCTCGGCTGTCTCCGCTGACGAGGCTGAGCCGCGGGGAGGTGCGGGGGCCGCAGTTGCGGCAGCACAAGACTCCTACATGCCGAGAGCGTTGTCGTCGCGGAGAACCTGGACTCGGGTGCCCGTCATCCAGACAAGCAATCTGTCGGACAACCAAAGAGCTCTTGTCGACGCATGGGAGGAGAGAACGGGGTACGAAGCGGGACGGGTCGGCTTCTACGTGGCCAACTTCGGAGGGACTGCAGCTAGACCCGTGCAACGCGCGGGCGAGTGGGCGCAGCTCCGCGCGAACCCTGCCCAGATCATCGCCCTGTGCGAGTGCGACGACGAGACCTGCGCGGTACTCGGTGGGGGGCGCGACGCGAGGGGCAGTGCAGCCGCAGTTGCGGACGATGCGCTTCGGAATCGGACTCGCTACAACTACCTGTGCATTAAGGGCGGCGAGCCATTAGGGACCCTCCTTGCTGGCATCAGGGACCGCAGTGGCGGCCACGTTGAACACGTCGACTTTGCGAGGCTCTTCCACAAGCAGGAGAAGTCCAAAACGAAGAAGAAAAAGAACAAGTCCGCAGTTGCGGATGTTCCTGCGCCAAAGTGGCACAACAAGTACTCCAGGGCGATGGTGGTGCGCGTCCACCTGGGCCAGGCCGTGCCCCATCTGGGGGGTTCCTTCAACGTCGTGGCGGTGCGCGTCCACCACAGCTTGGCCAACCAAGACTGGGGCGTCACGAAGCCCCATGAGTTCTACAACTGGTTCGTCGCCTACGTCAGGGATTGGAGCGTGAATGTCTGCATGGGGGACTTCAACATGTGCATGTTCCAGCTTGTGTCCTGGTGCCGCAGTTGCGGCCTGACTGTGGGCGTCGCCGCGTGGGCCCCCTGGAAGGCAACAGGCGGCCAGCCCAGGGCAGACAGCATGGCGATTATGTTCATAAGCTGTCCTGGGCAGTACAAACTTCACCATGGCCCGAGTGTTCTGCGCGACCGCGAGGGCGGGCTCTTGGCGACCCAGCATGATCCGTCGTTCCGTGTCTTCGACTACGCGAATGGCCCTGGGAAGATGCTTCAGACTTACGTTCCCAAGGCTGAGGCCGTAGAAGACAAGATGCGCGCCTTCCTGGCGCCATCTGGCGAATCCTTGGCCGCAGTTGCGGATTTCGAGGAAAGGATGGCGCGCAGGGCGCGCGCGGAGTTTGCGCCTCATCCCTTCAGAGTGAAGCAGGGCAAACTCGACGACAAGATATGGCATGGCGCCGTCGGCAGGGCGAGGCGCGGAGCGCACTTCCCCCTGGTGGCTTTCACGCGCAATGCGTGCCGCAGGTCACCTGAAAGACTCGCCGCGAGGTTGGAAAGGCACGCACAGAAGAGGGGCAAGGGGGCCAAAGAAGACGGCAGGAAGGGCGGCAAGAAGGGCAGCTACGCACACACCGCAGTTGCGGGGAAGGGCGCCCGACCCCAGATGGAAACCGCAGTTGCGGGGAGAGACGCTGGGGCTGAGCGAGCAGAGAACACGCCGCCGCCGCAAGCTGCCAACGGCGACGATGCGACCCCTTCTTTTGCCGCAGTGGCGGCTGGGTCCTGGGGCGCGAGCGGCAGCGGCGCGTGGGAGGCGCGCTGGTGGGACTGGCGCTCGAGCGGATGGGGTGCTGATGGCGCGCAGTGGTGGCCCTCTGATGAGGCCGCAGTTGCGGACAATGCCCCTGAGGGCTCGCCACCTCAGCGTGAAGTCGAGTGGGGCTCGAGCGGGCGAGCGGCCGAGCGCCGCCCGTGGACCTGGGGGGCGCAGCGTTGGTGATGGCCGCAGTTGCGGGCAAGTGGGGCATGGTGTTGATAGCCGCAGTTGCGGACAGTGTACGCAGGACAAATCATCATCAACATCATCATATCATCAGCCTCTTGTGAAGACGTTCAAAGCAGTGCCGGGGGACTGCTTTGAACGCGTTCAAAGCAGTGCCGGGGGACTGCTTTCGATCGCCCCCTCGAATCCGTTATAAAGGCTTTCGGATTAGAAGGCAGGAGGGCTTCTCGGAAACCCTCTGCCCACTTAGAAGCGGGCGCCCCGCTCGCCGCACCCCCATGTGTGCGCCTCCAGGTTTCGACCAGCGCGTTCCACTGCTCGCAAAGTAACTTCCCGCAAATGGCCTGGATCCGCCGAGATGGATTCACGATACATGAACTACATCGAGGCGAACTTGCGTTTTTCGGACGTTTGCGAGTAGGCACCTTGCGAGTCGTGGAACGCGCTCGGTGAAGGTCGACGGAGACCGACGGAACGACCGACATCCAGTCCTGCACACAACGGGCCGGGAGGACGAACGCCGCCGACAGCGAGGCCGGGGTACCGCAGCTGGGCGCGAGGGTGAGGTGGGCGCCTGAGCACGGCCATCGATATAACTTCTCCGGATCGCGTGCTCAGAAGCTGCGGCACGCCCCGGGAGGAGGCGAGGCAGGATGAGCAGCACGCCACCGAGACCGTCGTGGCGGTCGTGGCGCTGGTGTGGGAGCCCTCGATCGCGCACCGTCGATCCGACGGGCCAGCCGTGCGAGGGCAGCGCCGGTCCGACGGCTCAGTCTTATGCTGGCGCGGAAGAGGGTCGTGGACGGCTGGGCAACACCGGGCGGTGGGTGCGTGCCGTCTGCGCAGAGGCGTGTGGGGGAGGCACCCCTCGCACAGGCCACTGCGAGCGCTGGAGGCCCGAGCTCGACCTCTTGACCTGGGCCGTCGGCGGCAAGCTCGAGGCGGATCAGGGTGGCACGGGCGAGGGCGACGGCAGGGTAGCGGGCCCCCCTGTGGTGGACTGCTTGGTGGACGGCGTGCTGCCCGAGGGCCCCAAGGGACTGGCGGAGAAGGCGGGTGCGCGGCGTGCCCTGCCCTGGGGAGCCACATGAGCGACGATCAAGAACGGGTCTTGCGCGAGATGACATCGTGCCCTTGCGCAGTGGCTTGCGCGGGCCGCCAGCGCGGCACGCCGCATGGGAAGCGAAGGCGCTTACGCGCGAGCTTACGCGCCAATGTCGGCGCAGACGACCCCGTTTTTGGCGTCGCTCGCATGTGTGCGAAATGCCCGAGAGGGAGCCGACGGCTGCCGTCAGAAGCAAAGGACTTCGGGAGCTGAGTGGCGGCCCGGACGCCGTGGGCGAGGAGGCCCAGGGCACCACCGGGCTCCGTGGAGAAGAGGACGCAGGTGTGCATACCCTGACGGCGCACGCGGTCCTTCCCCGCCTCGGGGAGCAGGCCGCCGAAACGGCCTGGGGTGGAAAATGCACACGGGCTTCGAGGCCGTGAGATCGCCGGTGTGCACAAAACGGGGCGCTGGCTAGCCAGGTGTCGTCGCCAGCTGGCGCCTCAGTTCTGGACAGCCGATACTTCGGGGGGGCGGGACAGAGGTCCCCAAATCGGGGGTCCAGAACAAGTCTTCTCCTCCTATTCGGGCGAGGAGGCGGAGGTTCTCCTGTTCCTCAGCATCTTCTTCCTCCCACTCCGCCTCCTCCTCCTCCCCCTCCTCCTCCTCCTCCTCCTCCTCCTCTTCCTACCTTCTCGTCTCCCCCCCTCGGACGACGAAGACGAAGGACGCGATGATGACGGCGACGACGACGACGAACGCGACGACGATTGCGGCGGCGACCCTTGGACCTATCCTGGAGTGCGCTCTGCCCCCCAAAATTGCAAAGGGAATCGGGCCGTAGCCGGGAGGGCTCCTAAGGAGGACCAGCGAGGCCCAAGAGCGCCCGCACACCTCGATCCTCGAACCTCCACCCTCGACGGCGGCGGCGGCGACGCACACCGAAATCCGCTCACAAGTCCGTGTGCCCCCGGATCCCTCCCGGAGGCCGTCCTGGCCAGCTTCCCACCTCGGATGTTTTGCTTGACGGCCCCTGGGCCTTCTGTGGCAACTCCTGGGAGCGCCCCATACCTCCTCGCTGGCTCTTGCGAGTCGACGCTAATTGACGCTAGATCGACGCCGACGTGCACTCTGAAAGACGGCATTGCGAGGGTGTGCGAGGCTCCAGTGATCTGCTACCGACTGGGCCCGCAACGGCCCCCCCCCAGACGTTGGTCCTCGATAGCCTCGGAGGAGGGGGGAGGAGGGAGGCGGGGGGAGGAGCAGGGGGGAGGCGGGGGGAGGGGGGGGGAGGAGGAGGGGGGAGGAGGAGGGGGGAGGAGGAGGAGGAGGGGGGAGGAGGAGGGGAGAGGAGGAGGAGGAGGAGGAGGAGGAGGAGGACGAGGAGGAGGAGGAGGAGGAGGAGGAGGAGGAGGAGGACCGTAGCCATTTTGGCTCAAGCCGCACCTCCCCAACATCTTGGCTCTATGTGCTTAGCTCGTGGCGCCTCGTTGGTGAGTTCTGTTTGAGATGGCGACGACAGGAGGCCCACCGAGGCTTCCTCGTGGTGCGCGTCAGCAGGAGGCTGCGCCGACCGCCCAAGCTAAGTTCAGCGTACTGCAGAACAGGATCATCGAGCTGGAGGAGCAGGGACGCATGTGTTCTGACCCTGATGTCCATGGCCGCCTGCTCGCCATCATGCCCTTCCTGGCCGAGGAGGTGTCTGCGCGCCGCCGTGGCGACACGGCGGTGCACTCGCGGATGGAGGTCGTCATGCGCAACGTTGCCATGCATGTCCTCGGCGTTCCCATGGCCCAGGTGCAGGGACTCGCGTTCCAGGACCCGAATCAGGTGCAGCGGGGCTGCCGCGGGCAAGGACGGCTGGGCGCACCGACCGTGGAGTCGACCCCGCGTGCCGACGCCTAACCCGTTCGCCCCCCTCGGCCCTGGGGCCCTGCCCGCAGGTGGAGGCCAGGAGATGCTGCCGCCCCTTGGCTGCCTCTGCGCGTGCGGCTCGACCTCTTTCTCGAGCTGCTCGAGGAGGCCAGGACCGCCAGGGCCCCTGCGGGGGAGGACTGCCCTGCCGCTGCAGCCGCCGCGGGAGGCTGCTGCCAGTGACCGGGCGTCTGCGGGTGTGGACCACGGGCCAGGGGGAGCAGAACAGCGCAGCAGATGAGCCGAACGAGGCGGCAGACGCCGGCACACGGGAGGCCTCGACGTGCGCCTCCGAGGAGCTCGCACACCCCAGCGGACTCCTCGAGGCTGAAGCCGCTGCCGCCGCCGCACCGGAGGAGTGCCCGCGTTGGGGTGGCCTGCCCGCGCGGGAGCTCAATGCAGGCACGGGCCGCCGTGCGGCCGCCCGTGACGGTCGTGCAGCCCGTCGTCCGCCGCCGTGTGCGCCTCGGAGCCAACGGCCTGAGCGGATTTTGGGCACGGGCGTGCTGCTGGCTAGAGTGTTCGGGCCCCTGCGAGGGATGACTGCCCTGCGGTTGGTGCCGCCGCTGGCGGCGCGGGCATCCGTGGCACCAGGCCGCCCAGTGATACAACCTGTGAGCAACAGTCATCCCGGTCTCACTGAACGGAGGCTTGGGTGGATTGTTCACCTTTTGCTGTTTCTCAAGTTACAGTTGACTGGTGACCTTCCCGCCACACATGTATTGTATACTTCTGTGTATAGTTTGTTGTCCTTGCAATGTATTGTCTCTGTGAACGAAGTCTTGGCCGGATTGCTCACATGCTGCACTGCCATTCTGCATCTATGTTGTTCTTATTCCTGCCATGTGAATTGTCGTATATTCTTAACTGCGTTCCCTCACAGGTTGTGTTGATGAGTCATACATCGCGCAAGGTTCCTGCCGCCAATTCTTCCATGGTGCTGTGCCTCGTCCTGGACTTGGAGCGTGCACTGGGTGGCTGGCAGCGGCGGACCAACCTCTGAGTTGTGTGCTTCCCTCTGTCTCTCGTGGAATGCCCCTGGCGCCTCGGGTTGTGCGATGATGATGAGGAGGAGGAGGAGGAGGAGGAGGGGGAGGAGGAGGAGGGGGAGGAGGAGGAGGAGGAGGAGGAGGAGGATGGAGGATGGAGGAGGAGGAGGAGGAGGAGGAGGAGGAGGAGGAGGAGGAGGAGAGGAGGAGGAGGAGGAGGAGGAGGAGGAGGAGGGCTTCCGACCTCGACCCGACCCGCGCCGCGGCACCTGCCACTGCACCACGGTCTTGCCGCCGCTGTGCGAGGAGCTCCAGCACCTCGGGGGCAGGCGCGGCGGCCGACGCCCCCGCTCGACCCCGCTCCCCGCTCGCGCCCGGCGGCGAAGGGGGGGCGACGACGACGACGAAGAGGGTACCGATGATTGTGCCGATGAGGATCGTGACGGTGATAGTGATGGGGGTGATGATGCCGATGGTGATGCTGCTGCCGATGCCGAGTGTGGTATGATCGTGGTTGTGTGTGCGTGTGTGTGTGTGTGTGTGTGTGTGTGTGTGTGTGTGTGTGTGTGTGCGTGCGTGCGTGCGTGCGTGCGTGCGTGTGTGCGTGCGTGTGTGTGTGTGTGTGTGTGTGTGTGTGTGTGTGTGTGTGTGTGTGTGTGCGTGCGTGTCGTCCTGGCGTAAGGCCATGGCGACCTTCTCTGTGGCTGTCTGCCCCGACGAGGGGCTGCTGCTGCTGATGCTGCTGGTGCTGCTGATGCAGATGCTGATGATGATGCTGATGATGCTGCTGGTGATGCTGCTGGTGATGATGATAACGAGGGGTGATGATGATGAGGAGGGCAGCATGTGCCGAGCTCATCTACATGCTGATGGCAGTTCGAGCTGCACGCAGTAAGTGAACGTATGGTGAGAAATAATGGGGCGGAGATGCAGCGTGCCGCACTTTGTTACATAAGTGAACGGACAACACTAGCTGTGCATGGGCGTGCTCTCGCTCGAATTGTAAGATATACACTGGCGGGAGTGCGATGAGGAGGCGGAGGAGGCGGAGGAAGAGGAGGAAGAGGGCGATGCAGAGACGTAGCAGGAGGATGTAGAGGAGGGTCGGAGGAAAGGACGAGGACAAGGATAAGGTGCTAGCAAGTCTGGGGTAGAACTTACGACAGGAATCTACATGTCCGAGAGAGCATGGATGCAGGGGCCGAGCTGTAGTGCTCTGGCTGCCCGACGCGTCCAACATGCCTATGGCGAGCCGGGAGGAGAATGATGGAGAGAAGAGGGGGACACAATGAGAGGGGAAGTCAAGGGGAGTGGGGTGAGGATGGGGCAGGGCGAGGGGGAGGGACAGCAGGCATCCTCGTGGAAGCATGCGAGGAGGACGGCGACGACGGCGGCGACGGCGGCGTCAATGACGTGCCGACCGAGCCGCGCGCGGTCCGAGGCCCTGAAGCCCACCACAACACGAAGCTCACAGCTGCCGAAGCCGGGAACAGACGGCCGCCGTATCCGCTTCCGAGACGGCGGCGAACGAGGCAACACGACCGACGGCCCACAGCGGCGGCGGCGGCGGCCGACGACCGACGGCCACGGCTGCGGCGCCCGGAGCTCTTCATCCCATGTGGCCTCCCGACGGCGAACAACACAAGGCGCATCGATCATGCCCTGGCGAAGGACAGTCTCGGGCAGTCTTCGGCGGAAGTTCCCCTGAGGCTGGGGCTGGAGGGTCTCTGAAAGTCAACAGCTGGAAGACCCCGCCTCCATAGAACCCCGTGGAAGCTCCTAAATGGGCCACACGTTTTTCTTGAATTCTCATATCTAAAAATAGCTATTGTTGATCCCCCCTCCCCGGTGCACATGGTATTTTTCAATGGAATGACCCCTTCCGGGATCGCACCGTTTTTTATGATGATATTTCCCGAAGAAGCAAAAGGAACACTTGGGCCTCAGACTGGGTTGTTGGCCTCCGGTTTGCGACAACCTCCGGCTTCACAAGGTATTGGGAGTCGGGCTTTCGCTGGATACTTTCTTGCAACTTATCCAGGATTCGCGCTCGCGCCCGGGACCTCCTCACACATTGTCCACGAATCGCTTTGTCGGCGCTCTGGAGTCGCGCTCTCGCCTAGGTTTTCCGCACAATTTGCTGAAGGATCGCGCTCTCGCCTGAGACTTCCATGCCATCCCCTCTTGCTAATACCTCGTGCTAATTCCTCTCGTATCTGCTCCCTCCCTCCTCTTGCCCTCTTCCCTTCTCCCTCCCTTCCTCCACTCCCTTCCTCCCTTTTCCATTATTTCTGTTCTTCCTGTTTTAAGGGCTCTGCCAATTACATGTGGAAGGGAAGGATGATACACCCCCGAAAGGGGTACGATCAAAGACGAAGAGGGTGGGTATCGAGTGTTTGGCAGATACATGTTCCATGACACGCGAGCATATGAGAGCGAACCATCTTACCATTAATGACGTCTGTTCTCAAACAACAGAAATGGTTAAACCACCCTCCTGTGCACATTGTGTTTTTCAATTGAAGGGCTCCTCCCGGGGCTCGAACCGATTTTTTACAAGAGGAAGTTTAGGCCTCAGACTGGGTTGATGGCACCCAGTCTAAAACAACGGCTCTGGCCTGCTGGTTCTTCACAAATTGTTCGAAATCTCGCTCTCGCGTATGATTTCTCACACGTTACTGAAGAATCGCGCTCTCGCATGACATCCTCGCATTTTATTCAGACGCCTCTTCAAGCTCCAATTGTGTAGATGGCCCCAGTTTGCAACAAAGGCTCCCGCCTGATACTTCCTCGATTTATTCCCAGCCGCGCTTTCGCGTGGGACATCCCAGCAATTGACTGAGGACTCGCGCTCCTGCTCAGGACTCCCTTGCCATCTATTCAGGCGCCGCGCCCTCGACGCCCAGGACTCGCTCTCTCGCACGAGGCCCCCTCACAATGTGCTCAGGGCTCGTGCTCTCGCCCGAGACCTCGCCGCAGCTTGCAGAGCTCGCCCCCGCCCGCCCGCCCCGCTCCCGAGGGCCCGCCCGCCCGGCCGGCCCGCTGGAGTCCGAGGCCCCGCCCCGCCCGTGAGCGTCCGCCCGTGCGCCTGCCGGACGCCCGCCCGCCCGCTTCAGTGTCCAAGACGTCCCCCGTCGGCGGTGGACAGACCTCCCCTTTAGCAGACCTCCCTTCAGCGAAAACGGCCCAGGCCAGACACCGACGGACCTGGAACCGCAAAGAATGACGGCCGCGACGCCCCCTCGCGAACCGAAAACGGCCAATTCGCGAAACGACGTGTCAGGGTAGGAGGTCTGTCCACCCCCGACCCAATGGGGCCTCCAAGAGCTCCCAGGAGGGCCCAAGCGCAAATGCAGTTCATGGAGCCTAGTACGATATGTTCTCCTTGGAGGCGTGCGTCCGACCCAAACACACACTATACCCGTCTTGTAGTAGATCGTTTCCCGAGCGGTGTGGCCAGAAAGCGCCCGCCACAGCGCATGTACTATAAGATTTCTCGCTGCGCGCATCGCCCCCGGGGGGGCGACGCACATATAGTATAAGTATGTTGGGGTGAAGTCGAGTTCGCATTCTGGACGTGCACCCCGCGAGGCGAGAGGAATCAGCGTATCGGGGAGGAGCAGCCCCGACAAGTGAAGCCAACGCCGCCCGCCCGATTGGACGACGGAGCGCGCCGATTTTGCATGGACGACGGGTCTGCCTTCGGACCTCTGCCTAGGGCGACTGCTTGCAGCAGTGCGCCCCATGGGGGAGACTTCACCTGCCCGAAACAAGCGCCCCAAACGGCCAAGATCTACTCCACGGGTGGGGGAGGGGAGGGCGGGGTGCGAGGGCCCGCGAAGCCGATCGGCAAAACAGTGAACAAGAAAACGATCACGTGCCGTAGTCCACGTTTGCGTTGTTTCACCGCGCGAGGTGTTCTGTCGGCGGCGCGCCACAGGAGGAAGCGAGCGGCGGCAGGCCTTCTCAGGAGGCGGCTGGGCTTCTCAGAAGCCCTCGCGCCTTCCGAGAAGCCCCCTGCGGCTCCAGAGAAGGCTCGACAGGCTTCTCGGAAGGCCTCCGGGCCGTCTGAGAACGCCCGACGAGGAGGAGGAGGAGGAGGAGGAGGAGGAGGAGGAGGAGGAGGAGGAGGAGGAGGACCTCTGACTTCCCCCCGGGCGCGCTGCCGATGCCAGCTGAGGAGGCAACAGGTCTTGAGTACTTGTGAACCGATCCTGATCCCCACTGGCGTGGCCTTGGCCCCAGTGGCCGACTTACACCTGGGTGGGGATACATGCCTGCTCCTTCGGGCTTCGCGGGGCCGAAGTGGGGTGGTGGTCGGGGGCTGCGATGCCATGGCCCAGCCGAGATTGGGATAAGTTCCCAGACTCCCGACGCCAGGGCTTTTCACAGCGTCGATCTCCCGAGGTCTTGACCCATTTCCAGGGACCTGTCTTCATCCTGAGCAGGCTGTTGACAATCCCGAGGCCTTGTACGGGCCCCTGGAAGCCGAAAATAGCGAAAACCCTCCCGTCATGTTTTTTTCATGACCTGATGGGGGTCTGGGTTTGAGGGTGCTAAGCTGTAGCCAAGGGTCCATCTTATAGGACGGGGCTAGGACGAAGATACATCCGTTCCAGAGCGTTCCGGAACGCTCTCAGAGCGTTCAGGAACGCTCTGAGAGAGCTGCGGCGCCTGAAACATCCTGTAGGACCGCCAAATCCCAAAGATTCTCGATTTGTCCTCACCCGAATCTATCCTCGTCCTGGCTTCGTCCAGGTTCCCAGACATCCGGCTACTTCAACTTTCTCGACGCGTTGGCCCCTGAGTTCTTGACCACTTCCCCCCCGGGCCGGTGCTTCGTCCCGAGTCGTTCCTGACGGTGCCCCGAGGCCCGGCGAGGGCCCCTAGAGGCCGAAAACAGCCCCCTAACCCGCCACTGCACTTTTTTTTCGGGGCGTCGGATCTCTGGGATCGGCGGCGAGAGGGGGGTACATGAGAAGGATAATGGCTTCTCAGAAGGCGGCGGGACTTCTCGAAGACCTCGCGTCCTCCTGTAAACAAGCGCGCTCCACCACTCGCAAAGTACCTACTCGCAAATGTGCTTTTTCGGACGCTTGCGGGTAGGCACTTTGCGAGTAGTGGAAAGCGCTCGGTGATCCTGAGAAGTTTTCTCTGTCTTCGGGGAAGACTTAGAGAAGGAGGAGGAGGAGGAGGAGGAGGAGGAGGAGGA
>CAUYUJ010004707.1:54872-67512 GCA_963575745.1 Prorocentrum cordatum | reverse complement strand
CCGTCCTCCCTTCCTCTCTCCTCCTCCTTCTCTCCTCCGCCGTTTCCTCCTCCTCCTCCTCATCATACTCCTCCTCCATCACTTTTCCTTATATATGACTTCTCCCTGGGGCCAATTGTTAGGGCCGTCGGACGTTTCGCCTGAAACTTCCTTGCCCTTAATGACCCTGAAGCTCAAACATTGGTAGCATCTTCACAGATGAAGGGCGGGTGGCTGTGTGGTTCTCGCTTTAGCGCCGCGCAAATTCGTGAAGGAATGCAAAAGTTTCACGGATTGAGGGGGGTAGTGTTCAAAATGCGGTTCTTCCCACAACGCCGCGCACAGTCGTTCTAGAAAATGAGAAAGTTTCACGGATTGAGGGCGGCTCCTTTTCCAAATTTGAGTTTCCGCCTTAGCGCCGCGCACACCCGACTTAATGTCGCAAGAGTTTCACGGATTGAGGGCGGGTGGTTTGCAAGATGTGGTTCTCTTTTTAGCGCCGCGCACATCCGCTGTAAAAATGCAAGAGCTTCACGGATTGAGGGCGGATGGATTTCAAAATGTGGTTCTCGCCTTAGCGCCGTGCACATTCGCTTATAAGATTTGCAAGGGTTTCACGGGCTCCCATGATCAACGTACTTGACATGGTGTTGTGGAAGGACTCAGGGTTACGAGGGTGCAACCGTTACGTTGGTTCGCGGTGTTGAAATCCCAGGAATGGCGTTCTGACCGATTCAGAATCGCCAAGACGCAACAGTCAGGTTGATCCGTGGCGTTGGAATCCCGAGAACAATGCTTTGGCATGTTCCAGGGTCTTCAAACGATTGTCTTCCAACGAGGCAGTTCCCTCAGTGAAAATGAACCGTTGTATGGGGCCTATTGGTTTACACTGATCCTCCTCTTCCTCCTCCTCCTTCTCCTCCTCCTCATCATCATCATCGTCCTCCTCCTCCTCCTCAGCATCCTCCTCCTCCTCCTCCTCCTCCTCCTCCTCCTCCCCCCCCTCCTCCTCTTCATCCTCCTCATCCTCCTCCTCCTCCTCCTCCGCCTCCTCCTCCTCCTCCCTCCTCTCCTCTCCTCCTCCTCCTCCTCCCTCCCCTCCCTCCTCCTCCTCTCCTCCGCCTCGTCCTAAACTCCTCCGCTTCCTCGCCTCCTCCTCCTCCTCCTCCTCTTCCTCCTCCTCCTCCTCCTCCTCCGTCTCCTCCTCCCCTCTTCCTGCCTCCTCCTCCTCCTCCTCCTCCTCCTCCTCCTCCTCCTCATCCTCCCCCTCTTCCCTCCGCTTCTCCCTCCTCATACCTCCCTCCCTCCTTCTCCATCCTCCTCCCCCTCCTCCTCCTCCTCCATCCTCCTCCTCCTCCTCCTCCCTCCTCCCTCCTCCTTCTTCCTTCCTCATCTTCCACATCTTCCCCAGATTGCTAAAGAAATACGCGTTGAGAAACTTCCCAGATTGATGAACCAAGAGCACCGCATAAGCATAAACTGTCGGAGCTCTTCGCGGACCTCTGAAAGTCTATGTTTATGCCGTCGATTGTTCCTCTACGACACGCCTGGTAGCCTCGGGTATGCAAGTGCCGATGGGAGGTCCCCGTAAGACGTCTTTCCGCTGGACCCCCCGGATCTCACAGAAGTGGCGTCAGTGGCGCAGTTGGCAGCACAGGAAAGCGAGGTAGAAGGCGGGCAGGAGATACGAGGCAGAAGGAGGGAGGAGGCGGGAGAGGGACGGGCACCACCAGCTCTGGATGCAAAACGAAGACCCAACGCAGGAGGGTTAGGAAAGAAGATCTCTGGGGCCCCCTCTAAAATTTGACTCGTCCTCCATGTCTCGCGTCCTGCGGGGCGGTTCCCGCGTGGGCGTGCTCGAGCTGCAGCACAGGCCCTGCACTTTTGAAGAGTGAGGCGATCGACCTGCGTCGGCCCATGTGCCCCCTCGTTTACGACTCCGTGCCCTGCGCAGGTGCGGGCGGAAAGTTTCGCCATCGCGCCGTAGGGAGGGGGTGGGAGCGCATTTGTTTGGGCTTTACCGAGAAAAGAGAGAGCCGTGAGCTCCGACGTCTCGAAAACATGCCACACCGCGAAAAAGCACGACCCGTGGCTTAGACCCCATGTCTATGCTGCATTTTTCGAGCCGGATCTATGCGTGATGGGAGGAGGAGGAGGAGGAGGAGGAGGAGGCGGAGGAGGAGGAGGCGGAGGACGACGAGGAGGAGGACGACGAGGACGAGGACGAGGAGGAGGAGGAGGTTGAGGAGGAGGGAGGAGGAGGAGGAGGAGGAAGTTTAAAAGATTTTCTTGTGTGAAAAGTGCCACGCCCGGAACTCAGGGGAGAGGGGGGGTGGGGGGCTTGGAAGACTTGCGGAAGACTTGCCAGAAAGTGCTTGGCATCGCAGCTTGCCCACACCGTGCAGGCACGGTGGCAGATGTATAGTCAGGACCGTTTGCTTAGCGTGTAGCGCCGCCGGCTCTGGCCCACCACGCTTCGGCGCGGCACGCTCACCACGCCCCAGTCCCCAACCATCCACGTTTCGAGAGGTTCCCAGCCTCCCGCCCCGCGGAGCGGAGCGACACGCCCTCCGCCTGCAAGGCATAGCGTGCCGCCGAGGCCGCCGCCGCGACACGCTGAGCACAAGTTCCCGACTGCAGCATCCTGCTGCCCAGGTCTGGCGCCGCACAACCGCATGGCCATCGTGCAAGTGGTCGACCTCGCGGGCCGCGAGAGCGAGCAGACCTCGGAGTGCACAGGCCCCTCGCGCAGGGGGGGTCGGCCTGACCGGCGGCTGGCCGCTGTGCTGGCTGAGCTCTCTTGTCGGTTGCTGCGCGTTGTGTTTCCAAACGCTGGGGCCAGACTTCGCTTGGAAAAGATGAGCACGCAGAGATTCGAGGCTCCGAAAAATTGGAGCGGTTGTTTTGTGTCGAATTTCGGCCTCCGGTTGCCCTCAACGGGCCCCGAGATTGCCCAAAAAGTTATTCAGGATGAAAACCAGCCCTGGGAAACTTATCCAGACCTCCAGTGGCCCACGCACCGACAAATCGGAGCGCCAGATGTTTGGGCATGGCGCCAGATCGGTTGCCTCCAGGGGCCTACTCCGAGAGGGGCAAGGCTTCGGGCTGCACATCGGCAGCCCTCAGGTAGTCCTGGCTGGTCTCACCAGGCCCCCTCGAGGAGTCAAAGGCGGTCTCACCACCTCACCCTCGGGGCGCGGAGCGCCCCCCTGGGACGCCACCAGAGGCGGCGCCAGGGTGTTGAGACCGCCCTGGACTACTCGCGGGGCCTGTTGAGGCCAGCCAGGGCTACCCAGGGGGGGGCTGTCCGTGCACATCCCGAGGCCGTGCCACTCCGAGAGCGGGTGCCCTGGCAGCATCCCTGCTCGGGGACCTGCGCTCGATCCATACCCCTGGTGCTGCCCCCACTCTGGCTGCCAGGGTGGGGAGGAGGAGGAGGAGGAGGAGGAGGAGGAGGAGGAGGAGGAGGAGGAGGAGGAGGAGGAGGAGGAGGAGGAGGAGGAGGAGCCCCCGCCCAGCCTGCTTTCAACCATGCCGTGTGCGCCCAGCTTCCAAGAGCGCGCGCCTCGGCACGCACGCAAAGACTCACATGGCCTGAGGGTGGCTCCCTCTCCCCTCGACCGCTGCGGCCTCCCGCCTCGCGGGCCCCCTCTTGCCTGTGTCTCGCCTTGCCCCGGCGCGCCCTGCCGCTGCTCGACCGCCTTCTGATATGTTTGCGGCCGCTGGCTAAAAATGTGTGCGCCCATGGGGCGTACTTGCGCTGTTGCGTCCCACCGTTGCCCGACCGCTGCTTGGATACAAGCGGCCGCCAGCAAAAAGAGTGTGCCCAGCGGCTTGCCTGAGAAAAACTGATGGACAAAATCCTGCGCCACCCGCGCGGCTGACGTGCCAGCGCAAACTTCATCGCGCCTCCCAATGGGGTCCGAGCTCATGGGGCTGAGGGATCGCGCTACATGCTCGATGATTTTGTCTACGCCGACGTCGCCGATGCATCGGTGATGCATGAACGATGCATCAGCGATGCGGCGCGATCCTCCGACCCAAGCGGCTGATGGACAGAATCATGCAACCATCCCATCCTGAAACCAGAGTCCTGTACCACCCAGTCGGCGTTGAAATCCTGAGAATGGTGTGTCGGCACGCATCACGATGTTCACACGATTGTCCCCCAACGGGGCAGTTCCCTCATTGGAAATGACTCCTCGTAAGGGGCCTGTGAAGAGGGATCTTGGAGGGAGGGCGTATTTCAACATTTCTTGATGAGTCTTGGGTTTACACTGTGGCTCCTCCTCCTCATCCTCCTCCTCCACCTCCTCATCCTGCTCCTCCTCCTCCTCCTCCTCCTCCTCCTCCTCCTCCTCCTCCTCCTCCTCCTCCTCCTCCTCCCCCCTGGGCACAAGAGAACCAACTCGTAAGGCGTGCATGCGGATTGGCCGTGGCGGCTTGGAGGTGGGGAGCGTTGCGTAGTTGGTGGCAATCCAGAAGGGATTTTTCCGACTGCGCGTCTTTTGCGTAAGATTGGGGGAGTAGTGAAGGCCACGTCCTCTTGGACAGCGCACGCGCACTACATCGCAACGAACGGGCTGCATTCCAGAGACAGTAGGCGTGTAGTGGCATGAGGCACCATGTATTATTCTCACTCTGCCCGAAATTCTGCGGCCTGCGTACATTTCCGCGGCCCTGCCAAGGTGAGCGATTCCAGGAGCTCAAGTTCATCAATCAGAGCTTGTTCCACCTGGCGAAGTGCATCCAGACTCTGAGCGCGGGGAAGGCCGACCACATACCGTTCCGCGACTCGAAGCTCACGCTGCTGCTCTCCGAGAGCTTCCAGCGGAACAGGCGCGCGTTGTTTTTGATGATTTGTCAGTCTCGCCTTCTCCCCCAGACTAGGAGGAGTCTAGGAGGAGGGGGGGGAGGAGGAGGAGGAGGTCAGGAGGAGGGGGGGGAGGAGGAGGAGGAGTCTAGGAGGAGGGGGGGGAGGCAAGGTCCTCATCATCCTCCTCCTCCTCCTCCTCCACCCTCCTTTGGAGGAGCAAAGAACGGCAGTAGCACAAGCTTCGGAAGGTCCGCGCGGACGGCTTGGGCTCGGCGCCAGGCCCCCCCCCTCCCTGGTGTGCGGAGCGCCGCCCCGGGGGCCCAGCGCCCGATCCGAGAAGCCCGCGCGGACCTCCGAGAGTTTGTGCTTATGCCGCCGTTTGCTCCTGGTGACTTTGGGTCGGTTTTGCTAAGATTTGTCGCACCTGTGAAAGACTACGAGGGCCTCTGCGTCTTAATATCAGCCCTGTAGTAGGCGCACTTTTACTATCAAAACACTTGGCGGAACCAACTTCATGTCGACATCGAAAATGTAAAATTAAAGATTTCACGAAAATCTTCTGCGAAGTTCTCTGCTTCGAATCTGAGCACTCTTACGCGCGCAAGGAGCTCTACGAGGTTCCTGGCGGTGACCTGTTCACAGGCGACAGCTCCATCCCAACCCCCGACTTTTCGAAGAAACGTGAAGCGGGCAAGCAAGGCGGGAGACTTTGTGATACCCCCCCAGGAGGCCGTTCTTCGGACGCCCCCCGCACCCCTTGTCGAGGATGGGCGCCCCCCCTCGTATATCCCAGGGGGTGGACCCCACATGTTTGGTCCACTCGAAAACCCCACGAAGCCTGGGGCAGGGGTCGACATATCCCATGTTGTCTGTTCTCGGCCTGACGTCGCCCTCATCGTCGCCGGCAGGCGCCCTCGTCCTCGGCACTCGCAGCCGTTCCTTTCGCCCCCCCGGTGAGCGACTTGGGCGGTGTCGCCCGCGCGGCCTCTACCGAGTGCATTGGGATTGAGCGGTCTCGAGGGCGACCTCGGGCCTCCCCGGCTGAGATCCGAGGCTCCGAAGCTTGCGGGATCCACAAGCCCGGTGGGGAGTTTGACACACGTGTTCATGCGACACGCGTGTTACGCTTTCCTTCTGCTGGGTTGCCACCAACACCACTGCAGCATTCCCTTCCTCCTCCTCCTCATCCTCCTCTTCCTCTTCCTCCTCCTCCTCCCCCACCCCAGCATCGTCATCGTCATCATCATCATCATCAGCAGCAGCATAAGCATCATCATCGTCAGCATCAGAATCATCATGATCAGCAGCAGCAGCATCATCATCTTCATCATCATCGTCATCAGCAGCAGCATCATGTTCGTTAGCAACAGCATCAGCATCAGCATCATCATCGTTAGCATTATCATTATCATTGGTATCATCGCCAGCATCACCATAATCGTCAGCAGTACCATCAGCATCAACATCATCACCATGATCATCCCCATCCACATCCTCATCCACATCCTCATCACCATCATCATCACCATCATCGTCATCATCATCGTCATCGTCTTCGTCGTCGTCGTTTTCGTCCTTGTCGTCGTCGTCATCGCCATCGTCATCGTAATCGTCATCAGCATAGTCATCAGCATCATCATCATCGTCATCGTCATCATACGTAATCGTCGCCATTGTCAGCAGCATTATCAGCATCATAATCAGTATCGCCATCAGCATCGTCAGCATCATCATCCGCATCATCATCAGCATCAGCATCAGCATCATTATCATCCGCATCATAATCATCAGCATCATGAACATCAGTATCACCATCGCCATCGTTATCTTCATCGTCATCAACACCACCATCATCAACATCATGATCATCATCATCCTCATCATCATCATCATCATCATGTCCTTCTTTGTCGCTCGTCCGCCGTCCTCCTCTCCTTCGTCGTCCTTCTCATCGCCTACCTCGTCCTGCTCATTCCCCTTCTCCTCCTCCTCCTCCTCGAGCAGGAGGAGAGAGGAGGAGAAGGAGGAGGGGGAGGAGATGTGAAGAAGGTAAATAACAGGTTCTGCAAAACGACCGAGGGCTACGACGGCGTAGTCCTTTCCACAGGTGGGGAAAACGCTGCGTTTGTGGCTTGTTTGCGGGCTGTATTGGCTCCTGCCTGATAGACAGGCTGGCGAAGCGGTGCCACCACGTTGGCGCCCCGCGCGCACGCGCCAAGCGCGCGTTGGGTCCCCCCCGCTCCGCGCACGCATCCTCACGTGCAAAGAATCCGCCGACTAGAAGTTGGGCCCACCCCCATGGAGGCCGTGGACGCGTGAAAATATGTGCCCCGCGCGCACGCGCCCCCCCCCCGCCCTCGCGCACGTTTTTTTACATGTAAGGAATCCGCCGACTAGAAGTTGGGTCCCCCCCCCCGGGGGCTGTGGACGCGTGAAAATACGTTCCCTGCGCACACGCGCAGGGCGCATGTTGGACCCCCCTCCCTCGCGCACGTACTTCTACGTGCAAGGAATCCGCCGACTAGAGGTTGGGTCTCCCCTGGGGGCCCGCTGCGGGGAGAAACACGTGAAAACACGTGTCAAACGCATGCACGCCGAGACGCATGTTGAAGACCACCCCCTTCCGAACACTTTTTTCCACGTGTCCAATTCCGACGGCTAGAAGTTAGGTCCTGGGGGGCCCGTTGTGGCGAGAAACACGTGCCGAACGCGTGCACGCCGAGACGCATGTTGAAGACACCCCCCTTCGCACATATTTTTTTTTACATGTCGAATTCCGACGCCTGCTGCTCGACACTACATGGCCCCGTTGGCGCGCGCGGCCCTCGCGCTCACAGAGCCCGTGGCGCTCACAAGCCCTGTGCAACCGCCGGCGCGCCCGCCCCCAGCTGGGCCTGGGAGCGCCGCCCCGCCAGCGGGCGAAGCAGACGAGGACGCCGCCCTGGAGCAGCCTGCGGCGCGCCTGCGCACCGTGGCGGACGTCATCCAGGAGGCCGGGGTCCCATGGCGCCAGGCCGTGCAGATGGTCCAGGCGGTGGTCACAGAGCTCGCCCCGCCCGCGCCGAACGGCGAGGGGCCTGGCCAGGCACCCGCCCCCCCCTGGCCGCGCGGGGACGTCACCTTCAAGTGGCGACGCGCAGGCGCGGGAGCTCGCCACCGCGATCAGCGGCCTGGTGGAGGGGGCCCGGCCCGCTTGCCCAGGCGCCCCGGCCCTGTCCGTCGTCGAGTTCTCCTAGGAGGTCACCGACGCGGCGGCAGTCGGGGCCAAGGTCCGCGACATGTACGGCGACGCGGGGTCCGGGGTCATGGTCCATACCATCGTGGAGGCCGAGGGGAGGCGTGGCGCCGGCCGGCGAACGGCTGGGCGGTGGAGAAGGGCGGCGACGCACACGTCTTCACCCTCCGCTTGTTCATCCCGCCGCCATCCCGCCGCGCCAGGGGATGAACAAAATCACCACGGCCACCATTCGGTGGAAGCGGTCGACCGGGACCATCACGGTGCAGGGCACCAAGGCCAACCTCACGGAGAACGCGGGCGCGTGGACGCGGGCCTTCGGCCGCATGGCTTCCAGCCGGGTCCTCGGCCCGTCCGAGGGCGCGCCTCCGCCGACTACGCTGGACCAGCCCTGGCGCCGCTGAGCCGGGCCGGCGGGCCCTGGGGCGTGATTGACTGGCTGCGCCCGCCTCGTCCTCCGCCCGCCCCCCTTTGCTCGCGCCCTGCCCCCCCTTCCCTCTCTCGCTGCCTCAGGCCGGCTTGCTCTTCCTCCGTCAGAGGCGAGGCCCGCTGCGGCTGGGGAGCTTCCCGCAGCGTAGCCCAGGCTTGGGCCGGGCTGAGCGCGGGATAGAGCATTCTTCCCCCAGTGGTCGGTCGGGCGCAGGGTCGAACCCGACGTGGGCTGGGCTCGGCGCGCTCGAGCGGTGGGGCTGGGGAGGGACCCAGGGCGCGCAGCTGGCCGCCCCGCTGGATGGCACAAGGGCGCCACCCCTCCTCCTTCTCCTCCGCCGCGGGACGGGAACGCGATGCGGTGGGGGGCCTGGGAAGTGGCGGCGCGGGCAGCGAGGCCACCCCCTGCCTGTCCCCCGCGGGGGGAAGGCCCAGCCCCGTGATCGCCGCCGTCTTCGTCGGTGCTGTCGTCGCCGGCGCCGCCGCCACCATCGCCGGGCTGGGTCGGGTTTCGGGCGTTGCCGCCGCACCGAGCCCCCGCGCACCCCGAGCGTGGGTTGCCTGCCCGCTGCCTGACAACCTGGGCGGGCCCTAGGGCGGCGTGCTTCTCCCAGGGAGGGGGGGGGTGCGTTCTAGCGTGCCCCCCCCCCGCCAGGGCCCCCTCGGCCCACACGCCTCTCCTTGCCTTCCCGTTCCCTCCCCCCCTGGGACCCCCAGGGGGCGGTATCCGCTCCTACTCATTGGGGGGGGGCGCGGGGGGCCCGCCCGCTCCCCAGTACCCCCGGGGGGGCGGGAAAGCGCGCCCTTGCCCGACGCCCTTCGTTGGCTGTGGCCCGCAGGCCCGAAGGGGCGGTGGTGCCAGTCACGGGGCGGTCACGCCGCCACCCCAGCGGGCCCCCTGACAACTGAGGTCCAACAACTGAGGTCCTACTCCTCCTCATCCTTTTCCTCCTCCTCCTCCTCCTCCCCCTCCTCCTTCTCCTCCTCCTCCTCCTCCTCCTCCTCCTCCTTTCTCTCCCTCTCTCTCTCTCTCTCTCTCTGTGTCTCTATCTCTTCCTCTCTCCCTGCATGTGGCTCCCCCCTCCCCGTCGTCCTTCGTCTGGCGGCCGGCCTGTCCTTACCTGTCGTCCTCCCTCCCTCTCTCTCTCTCTCTCTCTCTCTCTCTCTCTCTCTCTCTCTCTCTCTCTCTCTCTCTCTCTCTCTCTCTCTCTCTCTCTCTCTGTCGACTACACGCAAAAATTCCTTCGCTCGAGTGACCCTCTGGTGCGGGCCTTCTGGGGGTCCCCGATCGCCGCATGCGAGGCGGCCGTGGCGTCTTGCGCGCTTGTGGTTGGCCCCCCCGCGGCCCCCAAGAAGCCGCGCACAAGAGATCACTCTTGCACGGGGTCACCCTTGCGTGTAGCCGACTCTCCCCCTCCGTTTCTCGCTCTTCGGCTCGTCGCTCGCCTGCCCGTTTCTGTCCCGTGCCTGGCCCGCTTTTCCCTATCGGCCCGTCCCGTGGCCCGAATGAGAGCTGTGGTGGCCCGCACCGCCACGCTGGCCATTAACCGGGCGTGGGACGAAGGTTTGCAGACTAGCTGCCGTGCAACAGTTGTGAAGAAGTAGGGGGGTTGGAGCTGACCTTCCCAACACCTCACATGATGAATTAGATGTTGGCGCGATCATCATCAAAACAAAGCAAAAGTTAGCATAACGTGCGACGCGCTTGCTCGAACGAGAGAAATAGGAACGTGTCCGCACCCCAAAAAATCCTGGCAACGACACTGCGCCCCAGTCCGGGTGCTGACAAGAGCGTCCTGGGCTCGAGGTGTCCCTAGCTTTTGGTCCATTTTGGACCTTCGGGGTCCTATTTGGACCTCCCCTGAGGTCCGGGCGTTGCAATTTTGTTTCGCACTGAGGAGGAGGAGGAGGAGGAGGAGGAGGAGGAGGAGGAGGAGGAGGAGGAGCAGGAGGAGCAGGAACAGGAGCAGGAGGAGGAAGAGGAGGAGGAGGAGGAGCAGCAGGAGAAGGAGCAGGAGGAGGAGGAGGAGGAGGAAACTTTTTCGCCCAGTTTCGGGCCCAAGGACCATCACAGACCGATCCAGTCCGAAAGATGCCGCAGAAAGATGGGATCTAGGGCTCCGGTCGTGATTTCTCGCGAATTGCCATTTTCTCGCAACGTCGGGTCTCAGGGTCTGAGACCGCCTCGGGGGCTGCAGGGCGTCCTGGGCAGCCCTGGGAGCGGACCGCTTCTGTTCATGCCAAGCCACGAGATGCTCGCGTTGTCACAGTAGCCTCTCGGCTTTGGGTCCTGAGGCCGTCGAGGATACGCCGTCCAATGTCTTCGGTGTGTTGGAGATTGTGCCCGCCCCGCAGAAAGGTCTTGACACGTGTGTTTTGCGGTGGCCGATGTGGAGACAATGGATCCCGTCCGTAGCGACATGTGATCAGTCGGTCGACGATGAGGTGATCGAGGAGCGAGCAACATTTCGCATGGCCCAGTGGCTCGATCGTTTTTTGGGGTGGGCGTATTAGTTGCCGTGGTTGGGGCATGGATTAGGCCACGTGATCGGGCAGCACGCGTGGGCTTCAGATCTGCCAAACACGGAGTTCGTGCAGGCGGAAGCACCGTCCTGCTCTGGGCAGTGTTGCAGGAGCTAGGTTGAGCGTCCCCCTTGAGCACAAAGCCAGAGGCACACTGACACTGAAAAAGGGATGAAGAAGCGGAGCTGAGAGAGGGCGGCCATGTCCGACAGCAGTGGAGAGTTGTTGCCCTAGTGACCGACGGTGTTGTAAGTTTCGCCCCCATACGCTTCGCTGGAGAAGGAGGAAGAGGAGGAGGAGGAGGAGGAGGAAGAGGAGGAGGACCAGTGTAAACCCAAAAGTCATCAACGATGTTGGAATAAACCCTCCCTCCAAGCTCCCTCTTCATAGGCCCCTACAGCGGTCCATTTCCATTGGGGGAACTGCATCCTGAAGCGTGCCCATATCTTGTTCTCGGGATTTCAACGCCACGTATCAACCTGACTGCTGCGTCTTGACGATCCAGAATCGCACCAGCACACCATTTTTGTGACTCCAACACAGCGAATCAGCATGACTGTCCCGCATAATCCTGAATCCTCCCAAGAACACCATTTCTGGCGCTTTGTCATGGGAGCCCGTGGAATTCTTGCAATGTGTTTCTATGTTTTATACATACATAAATTTTATATATGTATCTAAATATGTATACATATATATACATACATATATATATGTGTGTGTGTGCCTGCGCGGCGCTAATGCGAGAGCCGCATGTTGAAAAGGAACCGCCCTCGATCCGTGAAACTCTTGCAATTGATTTAAGCGAATGTGCGCGGCGCTAAGGCGATAACCACGTCTTGAAAACCACCCGCCCTCAATTCGTGAAACTCTTGCAATTGTTTTAAGCGAATGTGCGCGGCGCTAAGGCGAGAACCACAGTTTGAAAACCACACGCCCATCAATTTTGAAACTCTTACGAATGTCTAAAGGGAATGCGCGCGGCGCTAAGGCGAGAGCCACAGTTTGAAAACGACCCGCAATTCGTAGAAATCTGTAAAACTCTTGCAATGGTCTAAGACGAATGTGCGCGGCGCTAAGACGAGAGCCACATGTTGAAAACCACCCGCCCTCAATACATGAAACTCTTGCACTGTTTTAAAACGAATGTGCGCGGCGCTAAGGCGAGAGCCACATTTTGAAAGCGACCCGCCTTCCATCGGTGAAACTGCTGTCATGGTTAAAGCTTCAGAGTCACAAGTGGTGAGGAAGTATCAGGCGGAACGCCTGGCCCGCCCTAAAAACTGGCCTCGGGGTGCGACAGGGAGGAGTTATCTATAAGGAGAAGGATTCGGGCAGGAGGAGGAGGAGGAGGAGGACGGGGGGGGGAGGAGGAGGGGAGGAAGGATGAGGAGGAGAGGAAAGAGAGGAGAGGGAGGAGGAGGAGGAGGACCAGCAGAGCGGTTTGATTAAACGCCCAGCTGGACGGCGTTGCTGGCCACCCTCACCCCGAGCGCCGTCAGCTTCGACGAGAATGTGGTGACCTGCAGGTTCTTGGAGAGCACAGGCCGCTGCCCGCCTCCCCCTGTCCCCAGGCAGCTGGGCAAGCTGCGCGCCAAGCCATTTCCACCTCCGCCCTTCCTCCTCCTCATCATCCTCCTGCTCCTCCTCCTCCTCCT
>CAUYUJ010004707.1:50000-54772 GCA_963575745.1 Prorocentrum cordatum | reverse complement strand
CGACTACTACTACTACTACTACTACTACCACCACCACTACTACTACTACTACTACTACTACTACTACTACTACTACTACTACTACTACTACTACTACTGCTACTACTACTACTACTACTACTACTACTACTGCTAGACGCCTCCTCTTCTTGCTGTTCTTCCTAGACCCCTCCTCCTCCTCATCATCATCCTCACCCTCATCCTCATCCACTTTATCATCAGATTCCTCATCCTCCTCCTCCTGCTCATCTTCCTCCACCTCCGCATCCTCTTCCTCCTCATCATCCTCCTCGTCCTCTTCCTTATGCTGCTCATATTCCTCATCTTCCTCCTCCTCCTCCTCCTCATCCGCCTCCCAATCGTCCGCCTCATCCTTATCCTGCTCAGCCGCCCTTCCTCCTCCGTATCTTCCTCCTCCGCCTCATCTTCCGCATCTTCCGCCGCATCCTCCTCAACCTCGTCATACTCATCCTCCTCATCATCAGCAGCATCATCATCATCAGCAGCAGCATCATCAGCATCGTCTTCCGCCTCTGCATTATTCCTCCTCCTCCGCCTCATCATCATCATCAGCATCATCCTCATCAGTCTTCTCATCCTCCTCATCTTGCTCCTCCGCCCTACCTCCTCTGCCTCCTCCTCTTCCGCCTCATTCCCCTCATCCGCCTCATCCTCCTCATCCTCCTCTTCCTGGCCCTCCTCATCCTCCGTCTCATCTTCCGTCTCCGCCTCCGCATCTTCATCCGCCTCACCCTCCTCAGTTTTCTCCGCTGAGTAGTAATAATAGTAATGATAAACATAATATGAATAATCATCATACCGACAATACTAATAATACCTATTATACGAATACTACTAGGAATACGACTAATAATTAGCACACGAATAGTAATAGTGATAATAACAATAACAATAATAATAAGAAGAAGAAGAATTATAATAATACTAACAATAATAACAATAAGAATGATAATAATAATCAACATCATCATCGTCAACGATGTCAGCAGCAGCATCATCATCAACATCAGCATCCGCCTCCTCATCCTCCTCTTCATCCTCGTCGTCTTATTCGTCCTCATCCGCCCCCTCATACTCATCATCCTCCGCATCATCATCCCCCTCCTCCGCCTCCCATCCTCCTCCTCCCTCCTCCGCGTCATCATACGCGTATGCCTCCTCATCCTCATCCTCCTCATCCCTCCTCCCCCTCCTCCTCCTCCTCCTCCTCCTCCTCCTCCTCCTCCTCCTCATCTCCTCATCATCCTCCTCATCCTCCTTGTCTTCCTCCTCCTCCGCCTCATCCTCCTCCTCTTCTTCCTCCGTCTCATCCTCCTCCCCCTCCCCCGCCCTACTCCCCCTCCTCCTCCTCATCATCCCCCTCATCCGCCTCATCATCCTCCTCAGCATCCACATCATCATCATCAGCATCATCAGCATCACCATCATCACCATCATCATCAGCATCATCATCATCAGCATCATCAGCATCGTCATCATCATCATGATCATCAGCCTCATCAGCAGCAGCAGCATCATCATCATCCTGCTCCTCCGTCCGTCCTCGTCATCATCATCCTCCTCCTGCTCGTCCTCCTCCTCCTCCTCGTCCTCCTCCTCCTCCGCTCCTCCTCATCCGCCTCCTCCTCCTCCTCTTCCTCCTCCTCCTCCTCCTCCTCCTCCTCCTCCTCCCTCCTCCTCCCCCCTCCTCCTTCTCGTACTCATGCTCCTCCTCATCCTCATCGTTCTCCTCATCCACCTCCTCGTCATCCTCATCTTTGTTCTCCATGTCCTCTTCCATCCTCCCCATCCTCATCCTCCTCCTCCACCTCCTCCTCCTCCTCCCCCTCCTCCGCGTCCTCCTCCTCCTCCTGATCCTCTTCCTGATCTTCCTCCTCCTCCTCCACCTCCTATTCCTGCTCCTCCTCCTCGTGCTGCTCTTCTTCATCCTCCTCCTCCTCCTTCTCCTCTTCCTCCTCCTCCACATCCTCCTCCTGCTCATCCGCCCTTCCTCCTCATGCTCCCTCCTCCTCCTCCTCCTCCTCCTCCTCCTCCTCCTCCTCCTCCTCCCCCTTATTCTGCTCATCCACCCTTCCTCCTCCCCATCCCTCTCCGCCCCATGATCCTCCTTGTCATGTTCATCATCCTTCTCCTCGTCCTCCGCCTCCTCCTCATCAGCATCATCATCATCATCATCAGCAGCAGCATCATCATCAGCATCGTCAGCATCATCCTCCTCCTCCGCCTCCACGTTCTCCTTCTCCCCTTCCTCCTTCTCCTCCTCCTCCTTTTCGTTTTCCTCCGCCTACTCCTCCTCCTCATCCTCATCCTCATCCCATTCATCCTCGTCCTCCTCCTCATCCTCCCCCTCCTCTTCTCTCCCATCTTCTTCCTCATCCTCCCCATATTCCTCCTCATCCTCCTTCTCATCCTCCTCCTCTCCTCATCCTCACCTTCTCCTCCTCCTTCCTCTGCTTCACCTACCTCCTCATCCTCCTCCTCCGTATCCTCCTCTCGTTCTCCCCTTTATCCTCGATCCCTCATCCCTGCTCTCCTCGCCTCCGTGTCCTCCGCTTCATCCTCCTCCTCCTTCCTCCTCACTCCTCTCTCCTCCTCCCCCTCCTCCCATCATCCCCCTCCTCTCCTCTCCTCCTCCGCCTCATCATCAGCATGGATCCTTCCGTATATTCCTCCTTATCCTCCTTCCGTCTCCTCCTCCTCTTCCCCTTCCTCGTGCCTGCTCCTCCGCCTTTCCTCATCGTCATCCTCCTCCTCTCATCTTCCTTCCACCCTCCTCCTCCTCTTCTCCTCTTTCTCCTCCTCCTCCTCTCATCCGCCTTTTTTTCGTGTCCTCCTCCTCCTTCCTCCTCCTCCGCTCCTCTCCTGCTTACTCCTCATCTTCCTCCTCCTTTTTTTTTGCTCCTAATCCTCTCCTCCTTCTCCTCCCCCTTTCTTTCCTCCCCCTCTCCCTCCTTCTTCCTCCTCCTCCTTCTCCTCCTCCTCCTCCGCCTACTCAGCCTACATCATCTCCTCCTCCGTCTCGCTCCTCTTTCTCTTGTCCTCATCGTCCTTTCCTCCTCGCCTCCGTGTCCTCCTCCTTCATGCCTCCTCCTCCTCCGCCTGTCCTCCTCCCCTCCTCTCATTCCTCCCCTCATCCTCCTCTCCTCCTCCTCCTCTTCCTCCTCCTCCTTACATCCTCATCTTTCATCTATCTATCATCATGCTCCTTCTTCCTCCTCATCCTCTCCTGCTCCTCCTTCTCCTCTTCCTCCTCTCCTCCTCTTGCCTGCTCCTCCGCCCTTTCCCTCATCGTCCTCCTCTCCTCCTCTTCCTCCTCCTTCTCCTTCTCCTCCTCCTCCTCATCATCGTCATCATCAGCATCATCATCCTTTTCATCATCATGTTGATCAGCAGCATCATCATCACCATCATCATCATCAGCATCATCATCAGCAGCAGCAGCAGCATCATCATCAGCATCATCACTATCATATTTCACCTTCTCCTCCCCCTCCTCCTTCTCCTCCTCATCATCCTCCTTCTCCTCCTCCTCCTCCTCCCCCTCATCTCCTCCTCCACCTCATCCCCTTGATGATCATCATCACCTCCTCCTCCTCTCTCGTCCTCCTCTTCCTCGCTACCTCATCTCTCTCCTCCTCATCCTCCTTCCTCTCCCCCTCCTCCTCCTCATCCTTCTCCTCTCCCTCCTTATCCTCCTCCTACTCCTCCTCCTCCTCCTCCTCCTCAGTATCCTCTCCTCATCATACCCTTCCTCTGCGCCGCTTCCTCCTCCTCCTCATCATCCTCTCCTCCTCATCCTCCTTCTCATCCTCCTCTTCTCCCTCCTTATCTCCCTCTGTATCTCCTCCTCATCTCCTCTTCCTCCTCACTTCCTGCTACTTCCGCCGCTCTCCCTCCTAATCCTTCATCATCCTCTGCTTCCTGCTCCTGATCCTCGTCCCTCCCTCCTCCTCCTCAGCTCTCTCCTCCTCCTCATCGTCCTCCTCCTCCTCCTCCTCCTACTCATCCGCAGCGTCCTCATTCTCCTCCTCCGGTCCTCCTCCTCCTCCTCATCATCCGCCCTTCCTCCGCCTCCTCATCATCATCCTCCTCCTCTAACTCCTCCTCTTTCTCCTCATCCTCCTTCTCATCCTCCTTCTTCTCTTCCGCCTCCTCTTTATCCTTATCCTCCTCCTCCTTCTCCTCCTCCTCCTCCTCTTCCTCTCCTCATGTTCATCCTCCTCATCCTCGTTCTCCTCCTCCTCCTCTCCTTTCCTTCCCCTCTTCCTCATCTCCTCCCCTCTTTTTCCCTCCTCCTCCTCCTCCTTCCTCCTCCTCCTTCTCCTTTTTCCTCATCATCCTCTCCTCCTCTCTCCTCCTCCTCCTCCTCATCCTCCTCTTTCTACTCCTCCTCCACCTCCTCCTCCTCCTCCTCTCTCCCTCCTCCTCCTCATCCTCCCTTTTCCTCCTTTATCCCTCCCCATCCTATGCTCATCAATCAGCATGTCTCTCGGATCATCTTATCATCAGTATCCATCATCTGATTCATCCTCCTCGCGCTCCTTCTCCTCCTCCCTCCTCCTAATCTCCTCCTCTACTCTTCACTGCTCCTCCTCCTCCTCCTCTCCTCCTCCTCCTCATCTTCTCTCCTCCTCCTTCTCTTCATCTCCTCTCGTCCTCCTTTTCCTCGCCATTCCTCCTCCTCCTCCTCTCCTCTCCTCCTCCCTCACTCCTCCTCCTCTACTCCTCCCTCTCTCCTCCTCCTCCTCCTC
>CAUYUJ010004707.1:7500-45000 GCA_963575745.1 Prorocentrum cordatum | reverse complement strand
TTCAGCGAGGCGAAAGTATCGCTCCTCCTCCTCCTCCACCTCCTCCTTCTCCACCTCCTCCTCCTCCTCCTCCTCCTCCTCCTCCTCCTCCTCCTCCTCTTCCTGCTCCTCCTCCTCCTTTTCCACCTCCTCCGTCTCTTCCTCCTCCTCTTCATCCTCCTGCTCTTCCTCCTGAAGACTTCAGCGAGGTTTGGGAAGCGTTCCCGAAGGTGGCCGCAGCCCCCCAAGGTCCCCCGAGCTTTGGCGAAGACCAGGGCGCATCGCACCGACGTCTCCCAGGGGCGACCAGGCCCCCGCAAGACCCCAGAGGCTGGCGGAGGCCGCCAGGACCACCCTCCCGAGGCCTCACCGAGCTGCAGCGAGAAGGAGGCCACCCCGGACTCCGGCAAGATTTTGGAAGCGTTCACGAAGGCGGTCGCAGCCCACCAAAGGCCCAGACAACCCAGATTGAGGTGCTCGGAGCGCAGGAGCATTTGGGTCATTCCCGAGAGCGCGAAGATGATCGCATGTCGCGCATCGGTTGGAGAGGCGCCCATCTCCAGGGCGGCGGCGCGAGGGCGCGAAGATAACCGCGTATCGCCAGGCGCGATGCGCGAAGCTTGGTGGCCTCGGAGCATGCGAGCCCCCCTGAGTCTTTACGGTGCTTATGCTGGCTGTCAGCAGGGCGTGCGCCAGAGGCTTTTTCGATGGCGGGATTCCTACAAAGCCTTCGGACGTGTTGGCAAGATTGTATCGACGAAGCCCTGGGCGTACAACAGGGAGGATTTACACGACTTTCCCAAGATTCCAGGTGCTCCAGCTCAGCCAGGGCGCGGGGCTTTTGCAAGGCCAACGTGTTCTGCGCACTTCGACACTTGGCCCCAGCGCCGCCAGGGGGCTCCAGCGCAGATCCAAGAAATCCGTGCGGACCGTCGAACGTTTACAGTGGAGACCCATGCCAAGAAACACCCTGCATGCCTCCAGGGCGCCCTGGGTTTCTTGGGTGTCGATGGTTTTGCGATGGAGAGCGTGGCGTTCCCACACCAAAAATCCGTGCACGTCCTGGGGTCTCAGGGTTGGGTTTCTTGTGGAAGGTTTCTTGTGGACTGGCCTCCACTGTATGTTTTATGTTTTGTTGTTTCTCCTCTAACACAGGGTGTGGTTACGCCAGGGTGGTGCGATCGGCGTCTTTGGTGGCCGGGGGGCACCATGCTGCCCTCGTCGGGCCTCCTCGGGGCGCGGCGGAGAGCTCTGTCGAGGTCCTCGCCCAGACCCCAGGGTGCGAGCTGCTAAGCGTAAGTCGGGCGTGTCCCTCTTCAGGAGGAAGATTCAAAAATAGTCGAAAAATAGTATGGGGACAATTTCTCTGATATTTTTTGATTTTGAATATGTTCTGAGTTTTGGTCCAGAACCCGCCTGTAGGGGGACATGCCCGACCTAATGCTAAGCACACCCTTTGCAAACCACACCCTTCGGAGTCGCCAATCATGGCCGCCCGCAGGGCGCATCACCACGCACCCGGCGCCCAACCGGTTCTGCGCCCAGGACTTGCAGGCGCAGTTGCAGAGCGAGATCGTGCAGATGCAGGAAGGGCTGGGGCGACGAGAGCCCTTACCCGTCCACGTTTACAGTCAACTCGCCCAGTAAGGACGCGCGCCTTCATCTAGGGTACCCTTGTGTCCTTGTCGCTGCGGCCCGTGCTTAGCTGTTTCAATTTGTCGCCCGCCGGCCAAAAAATCACAACTTCGGCATCCACGGGTCTTGCGTCCTTGCCACCCGTCCTTAATACACGTTTTCACTGTATGATTCCGACTCTCGGCCAACCCTCCTGGTGCGGTGCCTCTCGTGCCAAGGCCTCCTCCGCCCTTTGCGCCTCCGCCCCCGCTGCGGCATGCGGTGGGCATGGCGCACAGCCTCGGCATCGCTCGGACGTGTGCATGTTTTCTCGACGAGGACAATCGGGGAGCATCCTGGATCAGCCCGCGACAAGTACACGCACGAAGCCGAGAAACGCGCGGGGAACGGACGTCCGAGCAATGGCAAGACAGGGAGGCCCTCTCGCCCGCTTGCCCTCCCCATCCCTTGTCGGGGGTGGTTGCTAGGGGGGTTGGATATCATGGCGGGGGCCACGACGTGTCCCCAGATTTCGTCGTGCCTCTTCTTCCCAGACATGATCGCGTCGTAAAGAATTCACGGCGGGAGGCTGTTCGCCGTTTTCGGCCTATGGAAAACCCGCACCGGGGAAAGGGTCCAGACTTCTGGGGACCGCGTATGGAAAAAGTTAGGACGTCGCATGTCCGGGTTATTTCAACACGTCCCCGGCCCACCCCCGTGGGCCGCGCACACGCCGCCAGCCACGATTTGCGCCATTCCCCTCTTGCACGCCCCCCTCTTGGACGCCCCCGATCTTGCATCCCTTCCGCAGCCTGCGACTCCTCAGCCCCCTCCTGCTTGTCGCACCGAGTCTCACCTCGGGCCCACCCAACGCATCCGCACTCTGAAGCACGGCGTCTGGCAAGGGGTGCGCATCGCCAGCGCGCACGGGTGCCGTGGCGTCGGGTCCCGAGCGGGGGCCTCGCGAACGTGTCCGCCCCGTCCACCCGCCGACCCTGATTTCGGGCGAAGGACTCCGTTCAGTGGAGTGCGACCAGCAGGTTTGCAGACACCCCAGGGCGACCACACCTTGGGAGGAGCGAGTGATGACGCGCTGCGTGGTGTGGTCAATGTTTGGCAGCGCTCATGCTTTTGAGTCCCGCCGCAGGGTCGCACGCTTGGCCTGGACATGCCCCAGCTAACGCTTGCACGGAAGGGATCTTAGCACATGGTGTCAGGATTTTCGTCTTGTGTGCCCCTGGTTTTGCTGGGCTGAGTTCCTGGGTTCCGGTTGGCCGCCAATTTCGATGGCCAAGTTCGCGAATTCCGAGATCACCACTCCTCCTTGGTTTAATTTCTTCTGGGGAGGGCACGTACATGAACGGTGTAGGTAAAGCTAGATTTGTCGGTACACAGCTCTTTCGAGTGGATTGCGGCTTTCCGCTTGACTGACTCGTCAGGAGCGCGGCGGAGACAGGCATGGAAGCGTGGCTGGAGAGCTTTCCGCCAGCAGCTGCAAGCGGGCGCTGATTGAAATCTCGGCCGACGAAGAACACATTGGCGACGCTGCGGCTGGCGCGCTGGGGAGCGCGCCGAGTTCGGCCAGAGGGGGGCCCAAAACCTCGCTCCTGCCCCTCCGAGCAGCGCCGGCGTCGAGGGTTTGTGCCCGCGCGCAGCTCTTTACGGTAGGTTCGTGCCGTGTCGACCAGCGGCGACCCCGCCGCTGGCGTTCACTGTTGAACGCCGCCGTGGGCCCAGAATCGGTGGATGTTGAACGATCTGACGTTTCGGAAACGGCCGATCGTTCAAGGTTGAACGATCCACGCGGTGTCAGATACCAACGCTGGGGTCGTCACGACACGAACCTGCCGTATTTCTTTTCACGCGCGCACGGGCCAGGGGCGAGGGGCGAGCTCGCGGCGGGGCCTCTGGGCGGGGCGGCCAAGCAGGAGCCGCACGCCTCGGCTGGAGCAGTGCGGCAGCCACGGCGGCAGGCTTTCTAATGTCTATCAGGAGGGAAAAAAGAACACACAGACACAATGAATCGTCGATCCCCAGAAAATACGGAAAAATTTGGGAAGTGGGGGGGAAGACAAGACGCCGGAAAATATGGGAAAATATGGGGAATCCTTTTATTTGTGTGTATTTATTTGTGTGTCCCAGGGCCCCTTCAGTTTAGGGAGGAAAAACCACCCCGACCCTGATCATTGGCGTTGAGTGAGCGCCCTGGGCGTCTACCAAACAGCCATGCCATCATTGTATGCCATGTTCGATACCTTCCTCGGGTGCGTTTACTGAACGGTTTCGCTGCCGGGGTGATTACTACGGGGGTGGTTTTGCTGTTCCCCCACATGGCCCCTTATCCAATGCCCTCGCCGTAACGTGTCGCCCCCTCTTAGATCCGACGTTGGAAAATACAACATCGCAAAAGTCACGACCGGAGCCCCAGACCCCATTTTCCTGCACCATTTCTCGAGCAGGATCGATATGTGAGGGTCCCCGAAAAAAGAGGCGGAAACGCCCGTGGTGAAAAAGAAATGCAGCGCCAGGATCTCAGGGATAGTACCACTATGTCCCTCTGCGCCCCACCCTCTCGGGGTCTCGTGTCCCAGACCCCCGACGTCATGATTTTCGTCATGACGTCGACCCCCAAAGGTATGGACCCATTCCCCAGGAAAGGTTTTCATCCTCACTCGTGATTGGACGGTCCTGAGGCCCTGTAAGGGCCCCCCAGAGGCCGAAAATTGCAAAAAAACGCACGATGTGAATGTTTCATGGCCCGAGGGTGTCAAGGATAGTTTCGGTTTGTCCTTCTGCGGCCCACCCTCTCGGGTGGTCTCCTGAGGACGCCCCGTGGCCCCTTGGAGCGTTCCTTCGCCGACATGGTTCCTTATCCAATGCCCTCACCGTCACGCGTCGCCTTCTCTAGTGCGGATGGTCAAGAACCTCCCCAAGGGTACCCTCTCGGCCAGTCCTTTGCCGCTTTCGCTGGCCGCGCCCCGCCCGCAAAGTGTCGACCAGGACCGTGCATCATTATCGTGCATCCTTATGATACGGGTCGTCGCCGTCGTCGTCGGCACGCGGGTCTCTCGGGGGCTCTCCTGAGGACGCTCCGAGGCCCCGTGGGCCCCGCGGGGTCCTTCGCCGAGGGCCTCGTCCTCGGCGAGCCTCTCGCCACCGACGCGGCTCGCCCTCGGGCGGCGGCCCTGCTGGCGGAAGGCTGGTGGAAGCAAAGCTCGGGCGTCGAGTAAAGGGGTGGGCCTCCTCCCCCTTTTCTTCTCCCTCCTCCTCCTCCTCCTCCTCCTCCTCCTCCTCCTCCTTCTCCTTCTCCTTCCCATCCTCATCATCATTATAGTAATCATCATCATCAGCAGCATCAGCATCATCGGCATCATCGTCATCGTCGTCGGCGGGCACAGCAAGCTGGGAATCCTGTCGGCTTGCAGAATACCTTGGCCCAAGCAGCAGTCTGGCAGCAGCCACAAAGTGGTCACCTTCACGCTGCAGGACCAGCCCAGCGGCGACGGCACCGCCGCGGCTCTCCTCGAGCAGCTGCTGCCCAAGTACAAGGCAGCCAAAACGGACAAGGACAAGGCCACCATCAAGGCGCTGGAGGTGGTCTGCCCTGCATTCGCCGAAGCTGATCGACCACTTCCACCAGAGGCCCCAGAAGTGCAGCTCGAGAAGCAGGCAGCCTGCCTGCGCATGCTGCACACCCAGCAGGAGAAGCTCAAGAGACAGCTGGTGGCGAACGCTAAGCACGGGAAGGAGCTTCTGGGCAAGCTGGAAGAGAACGTCAGGTCGTGCGCGGAGGCTCAGACAGAGGTCAACCGTCTCATCAGCCTCACCACCGCGGCCAAAAGCGCGACTTCCTGCAAGCACGTCGACGACAAGCATGGCGGCAGCGACGCGCAGTTCCAGTTCCCTGAGCTGGCCACGGAGGATGTCGAGCTGTTCACGCAAGAGCAGAAGAAGGTCTACGAGGAGGCGCTCGGCCACGCCAAGAAGGCGCAGGAGGTCTACAAGTGCGCGGTGGACATCGGACAGCAGACCCAAGACGCGGCCAGGACATTACTTGAGCTACGAGAGCAGGCAGCTTCGGCTAAGAGGCGCGAGGCAGACGTTGCAGCAGGCGTCACACCAGGAGCACCCGCGGCCCCAGAGGCGCCCGCGGAGGCACAGGTACAGGGCTAAGCTGGCCTTGACCTATCGGACCCGAAGAACGTTAACGAATTCACCCAGAAGACTGCGGCCATCAAGGGAAGAGAGGCGGCGGCGGAGGCAGCCAAGGCAGCCACCAAGACCGATACCCCCGCCGCTGGGGCACCAGCTACCACATCGGGCGGGTAGCCGCCTGCAGCCAGCAGCAGCAGCCCCACCAGTACAGCATGAAGGAGGCACCCCTTTTTGGCCAACGCAAGCACGTCTCGATCTTCTTCGGCAATGTGACCAGCTACGGCCCAAAGGTGAAGCATCTTGTTCAGAATGCCCCGTTCGGTCTCGTGGCATTGGCCGAACATCACTTTGGAGAAATGGGATGCCAACGAAACGAGCGTAGGCTCCGCAATTTTGGTTGAAGATTGGAGGGTACCTGGGCGGCGGCGACGGCAACAGGAAGGTCAGTCAAGGGCACGCACGGGGGTACGTTCTGGCTCCGACGGGCCACGTACGCCACCAGCGTCCATCTCCAGGGACCCAAGACCAAGAGCATCTATCACGACGCGCTGCGGGGTATCTCAATGGTATCATAGCGATCCCACGGCGCGACCTTTGCATTCACCGTGTGCCTTTTAGATTGCTCGATAGGCCTGGGCGGCATTAGTGCCGAGAGAATGGCTTGGACCACCCGCATCGTCAAGTCGCCGGGAGCCCCTTGGCTGCTACCGGGCGACTTCAACGCCACGCCGAGCGAGATGTTGCGCCCAGGCTGGCTGGAGGAGCCCCAGGGCGATATCGGCCCTCCCACGGGCGTGGAGGTGATTTGCATTTGTGGCAGGGGACGCATCATTGACTCTGTGATCGTGCCTAACGGCTTCCGCCCCTTCGCGCAGCAAGTCCCACCTGTCCGGGCGTTGCCGCGGGGGCCGCACATGGGCCTCGAGATTCGCATCGCATGGAGGCCTGATTCCGCCCCCCCCAGGGCCCCATGCGCCCCCCGTGCCCTAGGAAATCCCAGAAGGAGAAGTGCGCGCCCAGAAAGGCGTCAAGCGTTTCCAGGGGGCCGACAGAGGCACGCGAAGCTCTCAGAGGCAAGGAACGAGCAGGACATTCTCCAGCAGGACAATCTGTTAGACGACGAGAACTAGCACCTGTTGAACGACCACTGCACCACCAAGTGCCAGTTGCGCTGCGAGGACCGCGAGTGGGCCACCCACGTGTAAAAGGCCCAGAAGCTATTGAGCTCCGCCTCCATCCAGGCCGACTCCGCGGCGCAGCAGAGCGAGGACCACTGCGAGGCGCCCCGCATGAGCGAGGCGCTGGTCAAGCACTACGCTGCGCGGGCTGTAGCGACAGAGTCGCAACTGGCAGGCCCGCGCAGCGTTGAACCCCGACACGACGCAAGGCGCGGCACGCCTGTTAAGCATCAATGGTGCAAGGCGGCCAAGCAGGCGAAGGACACCAGCTTTGGACACGTCAGCGCCAGCAGCGCCAGAGAGAATAATAACAAATGGCAGAGTCTACGTGCACGAGTCCAAGAGCAGCTTGTTGCGCTAGGGCGATACCGACACTCACAGCACCAACGGAGCGCACAGGCCGTCGCGAGGAAGCTCATCGAGGACTTGTCAGCATCATGAAGGAGAAGGCCCAGTACCCCAGGACATGAGCTGGACCAGAGTGGCAAGTGGAGAGTAGACCGAGATGACACAGCTGTACTTCAGCAAGGTGAGCTCCTACGACACTGCACAGATTACGGACTGCGGCAGAACTTTCCTGCGCGAGTTCTAGCGAGAGCCACGCGGCGCGCCAGCTGGGCACGGCCGCAGACGCGGAGCGAGATCGGCAAGCAGGCGATGCTGAACGCGCGGGGCTACATGAAGGGCGCCCGCCGCGACCTGCAGAAGAGCGAGCAGAGGGCATTGGATGAGGCCTGCGCGAACCCTGGCGCGCCGGAGGTCTGCGACACGATTTAGAGCACTACCGAGACCAAGGCGGCATGCTGGAAGGCGAGGTGGCCATCCCAGCCCCACCGACTACCAGCGGTCCGCGCAGTCCTCGGGGAGCTCCGACTCCGTGCCACCGAGGAGCTGGCAGCGCGGCCGCACCACGACAGACAGGGTTTGGTAGCAGCGCTCAAGAGTTCCCCGAAGAACAGAGGCAAGGGCTCGGACCAGTGGAAGCCGAACCACCTCCTCGCGCTCCCGGACCAGGGGCAGGAGCGCTTCGTGGCCACCCTGAAGACGATGGAGAAAGGCCCGGCTTGGCCACACAAGTTGCTGCACAACTGGTTCGCACTCCTCCCGAAGGGCGACAAGCAGGTGATCGGCAACAAACGCGACATCGGCCTCCTACCCATGCCCATCCGCAGATGGGGCCGAATGACCAAGAGTCCCCTGACCGAGTGGCGCGACAAGGGAGCAGCCCATTCGGACGCGGCCGCCAAGGGCAGCAGCGCCCTCCATGACGCGCTCAAGTCAATGGTGATGGACGAGACCAGGGCACACATCGGCTACAGCGAGCAGAGCGACATCCGAGTGAATGTGGCGAAGTTCTATGACTAAATGGATCTGGCCTTGATGATACGCCAGTCGATTGAGCTGGATTTCCCAGCGGTGGAGCTGTACTTATGTTATCGCACGGACCTGGCGCCACGTACGATTCGTGCTCATGGGGCACATGCTGAGGCCATCATCCCTACTTTCCATCGTACCTGGCCGTGGTTAGGCCAATCATTGTGCAAGAGCAATCCTGCACCGCCCCCTTGAGCATGCGCATACAAAGGCACCCCTTTGCCAGCATTCGCCAATATGTGGGCGACGTGCACTCACGAGTTGAGGAACCTGCTGCAATGGTATTGGAGCAGACCAAATGCGCTACTGTCAGACTGGCGCAAGGCATGCCAGACCTGGGCCTCCGAGCATCGCCAAAGTCAACCCCCGCGATGTCCAAACCAGCCGACGAGATCAAGGCACAGAAGCACGTGCTCAAGCTGACGGGCATCAAGATCAGGAGGGCGAAGTGGGCCAAGGACCTGGGGATCGACTGCACCATGGGCCAGCAGCGCATGTGCAAGACCACGCATGGTCGCGTGACGATCGCACAAGAACGAGCAGCGCGTACCACATTCTTTCGGAGGAGTCGAAGAGGCGGCAAGAGGACCAAGGGTGTCATGCTGCACAATGCCAACATCAAGGCCAAGTACAGATACGCTGGCCCAGTGACCGGGGTCGCACCAGCGGAGATCAGGACGAGAAGAGCTCGTGCAGTTAATCCTTCTACGATTAGAAATTAGAACAGAGAGAGAGAGAGAGAACACCGCAGGAGGGAGGTGCACGGCCACTACTATGCTGCTTCATCATCAAGACGACGGGCCAAAGATGAGTGCGAGCATGGATCAGGTCAAAAATTGGTTCCGGCCATGGGTGGCGAATCCGCGACACCGAGAGCGAGCCCGACGCGGATGGAGAGCAGCGCTGATGAAGCTCATCTACACGAGACCGAGGGCGAGATGGAAGCGCGCCACTGGGCCCACCGGGGGCGTTGATCTTGAGCCTCCGCGAGATGGGCTGGACGCCGCGCGAACCAGACCTCTGGGTCGATGACCAGGGCGATGAGTGGCAGCACCTAGGCGACGAGGACACCTGTGACGAGATCCCCCAAGCACTTCGCGAGTCTGTCCGTCGGGAGCTCCGGCGAGAGGCAGCTGGGTACCCAGAAGGACAAGGACTGGAAAAGGAGGCGATCTACACATGCTACGAGTCAACCTACGCCGTCGGCGCAGACGGGACCGCCACCGAGAAGCAGGAGCGCTGGAGGCCAACGCTCTGGCCAGCATATGGACAAAGGCTCGCGCCAGATCAGCAGGCTGCGAGAGTGACGATGCGTGCCCAGGATGTGAATTAGGGCGAGACACGACGGCCCATCGCCTGCACGAGTGCTCGGCGAACCACCAGCTGGAGCACGAGTGGGTGAGCAGGACTGACGGACTGTGCGAGACTGCGCAAAACGACCTGTGAGAAGGACGGAATGTCAGTTTCTGGGCCCAAGAGATCGCTCCCCCGCTTTGGAACCCAGCGCCCAAGCCCCCCGAATAGAACTCTGGTGAAGGCCAGGACGTTTGGGCCATTAGGCTTCCTCCTCCCACCCACCCGCCCCTGCCCGTGAGCTCTTCCCCTCCGACTCCTCCTACCCCCATCCAGGCCCAAGTAGGATTCCTCGACGGCTCGGCCGCGCCCAGCGATGCCCGCGCGCGCCGCGCGGGGCGGGCGGTTTGCATTCGTCTCGAGGGGGAGGCGGAGCTGGACGTCGACCAGGGCCCTCTGAGAGGACTTTTCGGCACCATCGATGGGGGGCAAACTGCGCCTGCCAGCGAGATCGCGAACCTGGCCTGGGCCCTTCGGGTTACCGCTCGACCGCTGTTGCTCTGGACCGACTGCAAGGTTTTTCCCCTGGGCTGGACCGAGGGCCTGGCGGAGAAACCAATTGGCCTTTTTGGTTCGCTGGTGGAATAGAGTTAGAGATGCATTGCGAATTAAGGGCAGCGGTAGAGTGGATGGTCGTAAATTTTTCTCGCAATTGGACGCTGATTCAAATTTAAGCGCAGGTCATTGCGTGCATGTCTCGAGGGGAAGCGAGATGGCGGATATGCTGGCCCAGCGAGGAGCTGAGGCCCCACCCCTTCCCATCCGATCGGCCATCGAGAGTTTGAACATCGCTGTCGCGAGAGCCACCGTCGCGCACCAAAGAATAGGGGCGATCCTGGCCCAGAGTCGCGAGGACCCTGACCGTTCCGACATCGGCGCTTTCGGCTTGCTTTCGGGGCCGTCCAGGCTTCAGGGGCTCGAGGCCCAGTCGGGCCACGTGCTCGCGAGTTTGCAAAACGGTTTGTGGCCCTGCAAACGGCGCCGACAGACCCCTGGTAGGTTCTCGCTTGCTGACTGGCTGAGCAGCAGCAAATGTTTCGGGGACTGTGCCAAGAGGGATCTGAACGAGCAAGGCCACCACGTCTACGTCCCCCCGCCCCCACCACACAAGTATCAGAGAGCGTCGGGCGGGGGCAAAGACGGTGCACCCCGCGCACTCGATCGCCATGAAGCAGAGCTTGGCGCGGCGCTGGGGGTGCGCCCGATGTGCCACCATCGTTGCCGGCAGTGGCCGTCTCTGCAAGCTTGCCCAAGAGTGCCCGCAGGTCCGCATTTGGTCTGGCAAGACCATGACCAATCGAATCCGCAAGGGACTCACTCCGAAAGCGGGGATGAGCTGGCCTGCTCCCCCCCTCGGGGGGAGGCGGACCTCCCTTGCCGGTGGCTGGCAGCTCAGTCAAGCCTTTTGGGGCGAGGACGGACGGGGGGGCCCCCTGGGGGGGGTGGAGGGGGAGGAGGAGGAGGAGGAGGAGGAGGAGGAGGAGGAGGAGGAGGAGGAGGAGGAGGAGGAGGAGCAGGAGGAGGAGGTGGAGGAGGAGGAGGAGGAGGAGGAGGAGGACACAGCATTAGAATGCGAGTCGCAACAGGCGGAGAGGCGCAGCAGCGCTGCGGCCTCTCTTTGCAAGCAGATTCCCAGCAGATCCCGCACCACCCCCAGGCCCACACATCCAGAAGTATGATTGGTTTCATGCGCGGCCCCCGACGGGGGCGGGCTGGGTTATTTTGGGCCTCTGGAGGCCCTCGCCGAGCCCCAGGAATGTGAAGAAACGTCTCGGGATGGAAACCGGTCCTGGGGAACGGGTCGGGACTCCGGGGGCGATGAGTGTGGGGAGAGCAGCGAGCGCTGCAGAAAAGGGGCCTCAAAAGGAGCCCTTTGGGGCCCAAAAGGACCCGAGACGTGCACCTCTCTTGCCCGCCCATGTGTCGCCCCCCCCACTAACCCCCCACTAAGCGACGCCCAGACAAGGCGAGACGCGAACAATTTTGGATCCCAGGGCTTCCGGAATTAACCATTTTGAGCAGTCTTTTGGTGGGGTTGTGGCCTATCTCTCGGAGGCACGTTGGAGGACATGGTGAGCCATTTTGGCCACGCGGGGCCAAGGTCGAGGCCCGGCCGAGTTTTCTCAGGCCGTCGTGCGGCCATGTCGGCCCAGATCCCTCGTCGCAAGGGCGCCACCGAGGTGCGGAATTCGTTCGAACACCTGGATCCCAGACGCCGAGAGTAATGCCCTTTTTGGGTTCGGGAGGGGCTCTGGTGTTCGGGGCGTTCCTTATAGATTCAAGCCAGTGAGTTTCTTCGTGACAAAGGTTTGCCGTGGCCACGAAAGAGCTTTAGTTCCTTATCCAGCATGTCAACTCCGCGTTTCTTAATAAGCGTGGGGGGTCCCTCTCCGACTGGGGGTCAACTCGCCTCATCGTCGCGCTGCGACGGGGGTCGGGGCGCCTTCGGTGCGCGGTGGCTGCCCGCGACGGGGGTCGCTGTGGGGTTGTCGGCGGGGGTGACGCCCCCCCCGACGCTTGTCAAGAAATTCGGAGTAACGGTAGCACGATGGTTGTACGGCTGCTCATTGAGTTTGCCCTGAAGCGCCAGGGGTGAGTACACCCCCGTTCAGGAAACCTCTAAGCGTGCACGGTGCACCCGTCAAGGGTCCGCCCTGCCAGAGGCTCTCTCCCTCTGCTCGGCGCTGCTTCTGGCGCGGGCTCTCTGGAGTTTCTCGGCCCGGCGCGTCTTGATGCTGACCCCACCGCCCAAGAGCAGCACGCTGGAACGGAAGCGGCCTGCATCGTTGAAGGGATGCAGCCCACGGCGAGGTCAGCTTCTGTGGATCACATCTCCATCCAGAGAAGCGGTCCCTGCCCGCTTTCCGCCTGTAGTGGCGCCATGGGAGCAGAGACCCTTTCTGAGGAGCATCTCAAGCCCGACCCGGGGTGCGAATCGACAGCCCCCTGCCACCGCGAGCGCCCTCCCTTCCAGCCCCTGGGCGCATGCGGCCTCAGAGCCAAGTCGGCGGCCGGCGTTCCGAGGAGAGCGGCGCACGCTCGCGCAGAGGTCATCCGACCGTGCGCTGGCTGGGCGGCTATCTCTCTCTCTTCTCTCTCTCTCTCTCTCTCTCTCTCTTTCTCTCTCTCTCTCTCTCTCTCTCTCTCTCTCTCTCTCTCTCTTCTCTCTCTCTCTCTCTCTCTCTCTGGAGCTTGGGAGACGAATCGGCGAGAGGCGCTTCGGGAAGAGCTGCGCTCTCCCCAGACCTCCGACGCTGTGGCCGTTGTCAATCCCTGCACGGTTCTTCCATTTTGGGCTCTCGGGGCTGTTCTTCGGAGAAGAAAGAGTGCCATGAACATAAATTGTTGGCGCTCGGCGCGGATTTCTTGGATCTGCGCTGGGACCCCCCTAGCGGCGCCTCCGGCGCCGCCCCTGGCGCGCTCCGCGCGCCAGGGAGGGGACTCAAAATCCGCGCGGACCGTCGAAAGTTAATGTTTATGTTGTTTTCTGTTTCTCTAGTTGTCCGGGGCCCCGGGGCCCTCAAGAATAGACCTAGGGCGAGAAGCTACCCCCGAGGGGAAGCAGTCCTGATTCCTCGGGCCGCAGATGGGATGACAGAAAAAAACAATGTATATATATATGTGTGTGTGTACACATATATACATGTACATACGTGTGTACAAATCTAACAAAAAAAACAGCAGTGAATAACACACATAAAAAAGTTGGATCTGCGGGGCGAGAGCGAACCTCTTCCGCTAAAAGCTAGGCGGGCTACGCACAGCTTTAATTAGGGAGACAGGGCACAGGAAGGCGGGGCCTCAGGCGGCCGGAGCGGGCGGGGCCCGGGGAACAGGCGGTGCCGAAGTGGATGTGCAGGAAAAGGTACGCCATGGACAGGGATTGAGGGCGAAGACCCGGAAGACGAAGGAAATGGTGTTGCCGTCAACGGCACTCCGCGAACACCAGCCTCAAGTACTGCAGGGGAGGACGCGCCACTTGACCAGGCCGACGCCCAGGAGGAAGAAGAGCACCACGAAGGCGATGAGCAACGTTGTGCCACCAGATGATGCAGCATAACACGTAAAGAAAGCCCAACAGAAAACAAGAAACGGCGGATGCCAGGGCCTCGCCCAGAGGCCACCCGGTCGTTCCCATCGCTGGCCAGCCAGTAGAAGTCGGAAGAGTTTCTGCGAGTTGGCCATTTTTCCGAGCGAGCAAGTCCAAGCGAGAGGCAAGAGGCAGAGGCCAGAAGGGCGGCAGCTATGTTTCACCGCAAGGGAGCGGCAGCCAAGGTAGATCAGAGTCACCAGGGGGTGCGAACTTGCCCGACAAAGAAGAAGAAGAAGAAGAAAACAAAGAGGCATTAACATAAATTGTGGAAGCTCCGCGCGGATTTCTAGGATCGGCGTTGGGCCCTCCCCCTAGAGGCGCGTTCCACGCGCCAGGGACGGGGGGGGTGTCCAGCGCCGATCGAAGAAGTCCCTGCGGACCGCCGAGAAATTATGTTCATGCCGTTTTCGCTGATCCTTCAACCAGGGGCAAGGTCCTTTTCCTTGAATATTTAACTGGGCGCGGAGCTCGGAGAGTTCATCTGCGCATATACTGACAATGATCAGGGGCTGCCCGACCTCGAAACCAGGAATAGCCCGATGAGCTCGCCCAGCGCTGACGCACCGCAGGGCCACAGACGGCAAGTCAGGCTCTACAGTTCGTATGCACATCCGATGCCGGGTGCAGCCGTCCCCGAACCCCCTAATTAGAGGCCTCCTCCTCATCCTTCTCCTCCTCCTCCTCCTCCTCCTCCTCCCCCTCCTCCTCCTCCTCCTCCTCCTCCTCCTCCTCCTCCTCCTCCTCCTGCTCCTCCTCCTCCCCCTTCCTACCCCTTCCTCTCCACCTCCACATCCCCCTCCTCATCCCCCTTTCCTCTCTCCCTCCTCTTCGTATGTCCGAGCGGGGCGCTGGCCCGGAGGCGGAGCTGCAGCAGGGCGACACTGGCTCCTTACCCACGTTGCTAAAGGATTCGCAGCTGCTGTCGGCTCCTCGGCCGCGCCCAGCTTGGGCCGCGCGGGCGGGCGGGCGGGCGACGGAGAGCGTGCAAGATGGAGCGAAGGAGGAGGGAGGAGGAGGGGGATCGACGGGGAGGAGGAGGAGGAGGAGGAGGAGGATCGATGGACGAGGAGGATCGGTGGAGGAGGAGGAGGAGGAGGAGGAGGATCGATGGAGGGAGGAAGAGCAGTAGCAGGAGGAGGAAGAGGAAGAGGAGGAGGAGGAGGAGATCCCTGGCATATTCCTGCAGGCCACTCTGTGGTCCCCTGCCTACACCTTACCAGGGCAGGGGGAGGAGGAAGAGGGGGGACGAGGAGGGGTGGGATGGCAGCGCCGCTTCACGGTACCCACGCTGCCAGCCCTGAGCCCTGAGGAGGAGGAAGGAAGAGGGAGGAGGGAGAAAACGGAGGAGGAGGAGGAGGATCGATGGAAATCTTTGTCGGGTGGAGCCTCGGATCTGAGGGCCGCAGGGCATCTTTCGAAGAACGACAACGGCAGGTGAGCAAAAACTCCCAGAGGTCCGTGCGGGTTTCTTGGATCTGCGCTAGGCCCCCGCCCTAGCGACGCCTCCGGCGCCCCCCTTGGCGCGCTCCGCGGGCTGGGGAGGGGGGAACGAGTTGGTCGGCCTCGGGCGCACACGACGGGATTCAGCGTCGATCCCAGAAGTCCCCGCGGACCTACAAGAAGTTATGTTCGAGCCGTTTTCGTTGTTCCCTGGATTCCTCCTCCTCCTCCTCCTCCTCCTCCCCCTCCTCCTCCTCAAGTCATGGCCAGGGTTAGGGAGCCTCCTGGAGGCTTCTCGTCCTCTCTGGGCCTTCGGGGGCTCCTCGTCGCTGCAGCCTGAACACCCCGGGAGGGGTCCGGGGGGCAGACTTCGAGCGCAGCTCGGAAGGCTCAGGGCGGTGGGGCGCATCGACCCCCAATCGCCCGCTCATCGCCGACAGGGGCCTGATAGCTCACCCCGCCCTGCAACTTGCGGTTTCGCTCTCGGAGGCCTCTCGCCGATCTATCGGCGATGCATCGCCGATGCAAGCGCGATGCTTCTCGTTCTGCTTCCGTTCTGCAGCGAGGGCGGGACGAAGACAGAGAGAGGCACAACGAAAACAAAACGAGAACGGCAAACGCTGCCTGGGTCGAGCCCTGCTTCGGGCGCTGTCGTCGGCGCCGGGAGGTGTTCCAGCTGCGGGCCGGCTCTCGCTGGCTCGTGCCGGGCCGCGGGCTCCCTGCCGGGGTGCCTCCTCCGCGAAGCAAGCCCGCACTTCCAGCCTCGAGTGGCCCGCTGCTCTCTCCACCTCCTCCCCCTCCCCCTCCTCCTCCACCTCCTCCCCCTCCCCCTCCTCCCCCTCCCCCTCCTCCTCCTCCTCCTCCTCCTCCTCCTCCTCCTCCTCCTCGAGGTGGAGGCTTGGGGGAGGAGGCACTGGCTTCCAGGAGCGAAGAGCCAGAGACGGTTGGCGCATGGCGACCTTCTGGTTCGGAAGAGGGCAAGTCGGGACAGCGGCGGTCCTCCTTGACGGAGTTCGCCCTTCCTGGGCATCCTGGAGGCTCCGATCACGGAAGCATTCTTCGTTCGCGCAACGAGGGCCAGTCATCTTTATGGTTATAGCTTGTTGAGCGCCAGTCTTGCGCGTATTCCCTTTACCCATTCGCATCCTTGCCTGTGTTGGTTGCCACATTCTTCATACCCTTTACCAGTCCTTGTCAGCGCTGCTTCATCCTGGCCTGAGGCTGAATCACGTGATGCTGTCGTGGACCAAGGCCCGGGCGTTAAAATATCATGTTCTGCCCCACTTGACATTCATGGCAATGCATTTTGCACGCACCGTATGGAGCTCTTCAAAGCTTATTCAGAACGATGTAACGCTATCCGCCTCTCTCACTGATGTTCTCCCTGACTTCTTCGGCAAAGAGGTACTAGTGGGGAGCTGGTGAAGAGAAAGAAGAGAAGTAGCGGTAGGAGCATGAGCAGGAGGCGTAGGCTAATGAGAAGAAGGATGACGGCGAGTCGTGTAACAGCTTACAACTGATTCTTGTACACTTCAATACCTTCCATACGTTGAGCTGAACACAGGCTTCCCAGTGAGTTCAAGACATTTCATGAACAGACGGCCCGTTCCAGGATAAGGTTCCCCCATCGGCTATTTGAACCGCCCACTCTGAGGAAGTTGTGATTGTCCGTGTCGGGTTGCGCGCGGATGTATCGCGTGACCCCTCTGGGCCCCAGCCCCGTGTGCACAAGGGCATTCGCGATTCCATTCGCTCGGTTGCGTCGCAGTCTGCGGTCGGTTCGGTTCGGTCGTTGGGTCGTTGCTGCGTTGCTGAGCCCTTCTAGGCTACTTGCGGCCTGCCGAGACTCGGTTGCGCTGTCAGCTCCGTCGGTTTTCCGATGTGTTGTCGATGCAGACGGCGTTGGTCCAGCAGCCACGGGGCCAGAAGGCGCCCGGGCCCGAGATGTCAGGGCAAGGATCGGGGCTCAAGGGACGGGGGTCAATGCAAGCGGGGGTCAGCCAGAGCGCCAGATCCTGCAGGATCCTGCAGGATCCTGCGAGATCGTGCAGGATCTTGCAGGGCCTGATTGACCCGGGTCTGGATTGACACGGGTCGGTAGATCCCCAGAAGGAGCTGCCGGTGCTCGGCCACTCTGGGGGGAGCGGGAAGCCGTGCGGAAGCAAAACGGCGGCCGCTCCGCAGGCGGAAAGCGGCGGAAGCCTGCGGAAGCAAAGCTCGGGTGTCGCTCAATGGGGGGGCCTCTTCGTCCTCCTCCTGATCCTCCTCCTCATGCCTGTCCTCCTCCTCCTCCTCCTCCTCCTCCTCCTCCTCCTCCTCCTCCTCCTTGTCCTTCCCCTCCTCCTCCTCCTCCTCCTCCTCCTCCTCCTCCTCCTCCTCCTCCTCCTTGTCCTTCCCTTCCTCCTCCTCCTCCTCCTGCTCCTCGTCCTCCTCCTCCTCCTCCCTCCTCCTTCTCCTCCTCCTCCTCCTCCTCGTCCTCCTCCTCCCTCCTCCTCCTCCTCCTCCTTCTCCTCTTCCGTCTCCTCCTCCTCCTCCTCGTCCTCCTCTGCGCTTTGCAGGCTTGCATGAGTGTCTCACAGTACGATGAGTTTGGTTGTCATAAAGATGAAGTGTGCCAGCGCAAGATTGAGCGCAAGGCTGCACGAACAGCTCGTCTCTGGACGCCATGGTTTCGCCAGCTCCGTTTAGAGGGTGTGCGCATACATGTTCATGATGACTGTGGCGAAAGAGTTGCAGCTGTTTTGAATGATCAGGAGGATTTCAACGCCGTGCAAGCTCATTGGCAACCCATATCTGCTGCTCGCGAGTCGTGTGATGCTGACATCCTCGCCTTTCTGCATTCTGTCTCTCCGCCTGCCCCTACCTTTGACGCTCCCATGCCCAGTGTGGAAGCACTGACGTCGGCGCTGCAGCGTGCGAAGCCAAGTGCTCCTGGTCCCGATCGTCTTCCTTACTCTGCCTGGCTCTCCCACTCTCTCGCCACGTCTATATTGCATCGCGTTCTCGTGCATATATACTCAGGCGGCATCTTAGCGTACGAAGCTAATCATTCACTGTTTGCTTTTCTCCAGAAAGAGGAGGACGAGCTGGACGCGGTTCGGATAACTCGGCGGAGCCAGGACCTCCGTCCGTTGAGTCTCAAAAACAGCGATGTGAAAGCGATTAGTTCAGCAGTCAATTTCACTTTGAAGCCACTTGTAGAGCAACGAGTGCATCAGAGTCAGCAGGGGTAGATCACTGGTCGTAACTTCGCTGGTAACATACCCTTGCTAGACGCGGAGGCGAGGCGCGCTGGCTGGCTTGGGGGCGGCTCGAGCAAACGCATGCTTCTCCTCTCTGTCGGCTTTAATGCAGCGTTTCCTAGCCTGAACCGCCGCTGGCTGGAGCTCACTTTGGCCCATTATGGCGTGCCGCTCGTTGTTCTTTGGGTTATACAAGCACTCTATAATGCTCCGATTACCTTCGCGAGGTTCGGGGATACGCCACTCACTCCGATGTGCGAGCTCGCCAACGGCGTGCTGCAAGGCTGCCCCTTGTCTGGCAGTCTCTGGGCGCTGTGAATGGATCAGCTGTTTCGCCTTCTGCAGCTGCGTTTTCCCACGCTTGATCATGGCGTGGTGCGAGCTTGTGCAGACGACATCGGCCTAATTCTATTGTGCGCATCGCAGCTCACCCTGATTGCGAAGACTGCTAGCTTCGTTGAAAAGCTCGCTGGCCTCGCGCTTCAGCCTGCCAAGCGTGTGGCTGTCCCGTTGTGGGCCCCGTTTTCGCCAGAGGTGCAGAGCCAAGCCCGCCGTGATCTCGAGGGGGCTTGTGACGGGTGGCACGCGCCCCAGGTGTCGGATGCGGTGAAATATTTGGGGGGTTGGCTCTGCCCAGGAGCGACCGCAGACTTTCAGTAGAAAGTTCCGCCTGGGGAATGGTGGAAGCGTATTCATCTTGCCAGCCTCACTCGTGCTCCTCCTTCTGCCTTCACGCTTCTGTACTGCTACCCTTCCTACCTCGAGTCATGTCTCCCAGCTGTTCCTGCCCATCCCGAGGCTGCTGCGGAGAGAGACTCATGGATTGCATAAGGTGTACAGGCTCCCGCAAACTGCCATGAAGCGCTCGAATCCTGTGTCCCTGAAGGCTTGGTGCAGAGGAGGAGGGCCCACCGCCATATTGCCGCTCTCTCTTGCCTCCATGTGGCGCACGTGCGCTACGATTTTATCGGGATGGCGAGTGCATTTTCATAGGTTGCGAGAGGCTGCAGAAAGTTTCGCCCCGCTTCCCTCGTTTGTTGGTCAGCACTGGTCGCCTGCTTGGTGAGGTGAACAGAAAGCAAGTGTGCAACGATTCGAAGATAGCTGCCAGTGCAAGCCGATCTGTTTTTCCAGGTCATGCTCTGTTTCTGCGAGCATGATGCACACTGCTGCACGCATTGGGCGGGCGGGGGTCGTGCGGGCGGAGGCGGAGGGGGGGTGGTAGACCTAAGGTGCAGCGTGCCGTTTGTGTTGCACTTACCCAGGAGTTGTATCCCGAGCAGCTTGTTGACACGATTCGCAAACGTTTGAGCACATGATATCCCGACCTTGCTATTCCCCGTGGCCTCTCCTCCCGTTGGTTCTTCCTCCGCTCGTACCTCAGCAAATGTAAACCCGTTGTGCGCTGGTGTGTCCTGGAACTCTTAGTGGAGCGTGGACCACCAGTAATCGAATGAATGTCGCTCCTGGTTCTCACGCTTGCTTGCTGGGATGCCCAAACTGCGTAGACTGTGCGCAGCACTAATTAGTTTGTGACAAGTTGCTTGAGCTTGTGGCTGACCAGCAGGCGCCAATGAGTTCGGAGGTCTTAGTTCGACTGGGCATGGGTGGCGAGGAGGGGCACGCGGGTCAGTTTTCACTCGCTCGCGTCGTTCGCTCTCTCCCCCTCGCCTTCTACCTATGTCACGTTACGAAGGGAGAGACCAGCGCTCCTCCTCACGATGTTACTTTCGTTTCGGCTGCCGCACAATTTCGAGCAATCGCCAGCCAGCGATTGCGAGTCGGGTATGTGACTGGGACTCTTATCAGGGGACGTTTCCTCCTCCTCTTCCTCCTCCGCCTCCTCCTCCTCCTCCTCCTCCTCCTCCTCCTCCTCCTCCTCCTCCCCCCCCCCCCCCTTCTCATTATCATCAGCATCCTCATCCTCATCATCATCCTCATCCTCATCCTACTCCTCCTCCATCCTCCTCCCCCGTCCTACTCCTCCTCTTACCCTTCCCCTGAGACAGTGAGACGCCGCCTTGCTGGGATTCGTGGCTTCCAGAGCTGGCTACAGCTTGGCATCGCTCGCACGTGTGTGCGTTTTTTTTCTCGGCGAGGAAAATCGAGGAGCATCCTGGATCATCGAACAAAAAACAAAACGACAAACAAAACAAACAAACACACACACACACACACACACACACACACACACACACACACATTCGAAAAATGCACGGGGAATGGACGTCCGAGCGATGGCAAGATGGGAGGGGACGATGTTGCGGGGTCATGCGGAGAATCCATACGGGAGGGCGAGGCGGGGGGGGGCTCCTGCAGCAGGACCACATGGGTGGACCATATGAATGGAACAGAATGCGGCATACAGCACTAAGCATCTGCGCCGATCGAATGCGAACCGCGAAAAAGCCGCAGTAGTACAATGGAGACGGCTTGGTAACAGTAGCCCGTACGCCCCCCAGCATGTCCTTCCCACGGTGCAGCATGAAGGCGGACATGTGAAAAAAAATGTCTTTACATTGAAATCTGGAATGGTTTCTCTGCCGATGTGGTATACATTCGTTCTCATATGTTTGACCTGGTTCTCGTGTTGGGGTCTGGCGCGATCTTGAATTACAACTAGTGGATTAAACAAATGTTGTGCATGCGGCACGATTGGGCTACTAACTCACGTGCTCATCAATCAACGCGCCAATCGACAGCCTAAAAGTATTTCTCACATCCGCAGGCAAATCTTGCGCGCGTTGTCAAAGCACCCATCTATTACGCAATCGATGCGTAAGCGTCAGCGTGTCGGGCGACGCACATCCTGAAGTTCAAAGAGCTCGCTTGCAGGTTTCCCAATGGCGTCCCCCGATCGACAACTCGATTCCAAAAGTTGCGTCTTGAATAACCCTCAACGTTTCTGTTATGTGCGAGTTGAATATGACACCCCGAACACTGACATACTTACATGGACTATATTTTACTTTGGGTGTCCCATACAGTATTGCATAGAGCGCAAATGCAGTCAACCCGCATACTAAGGATGAGCGACGTTCCAAGGTTACCCGTGCATCCTTTCTTTTCTGCTCATCCATGGCCGCTTTCGCTGGCCGCGCCCCGCTCGCAAAGTGTCGGTATGGCATCCTTATCGCGCGTCCTCACTACACGGGGTGTAACGAATGCTTACAATGTCTTTGACGAGCGGGCGGAGATTTCGAGCACATGAGTTTCAAATGATTCCTGGTACGTACCGCGTATGGGCAGCAAGGACCGCTGAATATGTCTTGCAACAATATTGCTCATATCGGCATCGTGCACTCCGCCCTTCCAAATAGCATTGGAAAAACAGACTCTCATTCTCACAGATAGCATGAAAATATCGGAAGTACAAAATGATGAGCTCTCCCCATGGTGGAAGCATTGGGTTTCGTCATCCTTCCACTTACGAGAGACAAACAACCTAAGAACAGGACACAGTCGGCTTCATCCAACAAAAAATTAGATGACGGTGTGATCACAGGATGCACAGTGTCTGGATTTCTCACACAAGTTCTTGACGTTTCGCGTATCCCCACCGGCGTGAGCAGATAGCACAGGGATGGGGAGCAGCAAGAGCCTACGCAGGCATTGGGCACAGCTCAGGGAGTTTCCCCTCCCGGACGACGTAGCAGAGCGGCTGCTCCACACGGACGGCCTTTTTCCCCAGGTCGCCGCTCCCCTAGATTCCCAGGACGGCCCCAGAACGCTTCATCAGGCGCTGGGGTCCCCGCCCACCAGGTGGTCCCTGGGCCCCGTACCCGAGCATGGCGAACCGCCTGCCACGCCCTTAATTCAGCCATCGAGGCACTTAGTCGGCAAAAGTTTCGTGGCCCTCGGGGCCTATGGAGTCTCCTCCACAGTGACCCCTGGAACCAGCCAACCTGGGATACCCTCTGCGGCACGCGCACCCCTGAGGACCTGATCCATGCACTTGACGCCACCCCCGCCTGTAACCTCCCCCGGCTCGTCAGTTGGAACGTTAGGTACCTTCGGAGCTGCACTGCCGCCAAGAACCAAATTAAGCACGCCGTCTTGACCCAGACGACTATGAACAACCGTACTGGTCTGGTGCAAGAAACACATTGGTCCGAGCACGAAACCGAGGTCTGGAGAACCATGTTCCCGGCACGCACCTTGGTTGCCTCTCCGGGCTACCCAGGGCCTGCTGGAGGACTCGCCGGGGGAGTTAGTATCCTGCTCCCCCACGGCGTCACCCTCCTGGAGCAGGAAGAGATAGTCCAGGGATGCGCCATCGCTGCCATCGTCCGCCAGGGTGACCACAGGTTTCGGATCGTCTCAATATACCTCCCCCCATCAAGAAAGGACGAGACACTCTCCGAGATCGCTAATGCGACCGAGCGGTGGGAACATCTCGACATCTACTGGGACGGCGACGTTAACCTCCAACTCGAGGACCCACGGGACGGAGAGGTAGAATCGGTCGCTGTTCTGCAGGACGTTCTGGCCAGCACCGGCTCCACAACAGTGCTCACGTCTGGCCCCACCAGAATCGACAAAGACAACGAATCACAAATAGACACGCTTGCGTGCCCAACTCTGCAGGCCTACGCCTACGAAGTCCGCAAGGCATGGAAGCCAACGCTGTCAGACCACGCTCTCCTACTCTTGGAGCCCCAAGGGGCCCGCAGGGCCCGACGGAGCAACACCATGAAGGCGGGGGACCTCAAGAACCTTCCCACCGCCGCGCACGCTGACCTCAGGCAAATTTTCTCCTATCTGGAACTCACCTTCGAGGTTCCTCCCGTCAACCTCACAGGACTTATCCAGCTGCTGGACTGGGTTAGACCCGCGAGCCCCGGGGAGGTCCCGGACAGGCACGTAGATAATGACGACAGCGAGATCATCGTCGACGACAGGCACCAGGCCCCCAATCCCCCCGAACTCCTTGAGGACAGCGCTGATCCCATTCCCCCCGTTCTCCCTACACTGATGCGCTTCGGGAGACACGCGCTATCCGCCGCCTTGCAGGACTGGTGGAAATCGAAAAAGAACAAAACACGGGCGTCGCCTGGCCTCCTCCTGGCGGCCGCCATACAGAGAAACGGGCCAACACGGCCGGTGGGCGCCCTGGCTGCGTGGCTGCATGAGTCTGGGTGGGACGGGCATGACCTGACCCCCGAAACAGCCGGTGGCTGGCTCCGAAGGTGGGACGCAGAAACAACGCAGAGGAGGGCGGTCAGACTAACACCTGCCCAGAGGGGACCGGGCGCAGAGCGGGCCCCCCTGGCCGCCCACTACAGGACAGGACGGGAAATCTACAAGAAGACCCACGCCATCCTCGGAGTTCGTGACACCTCAGAATCTTGGCACGATAGGCCTGAGCAAGTCGACCGCGTCCTGTGGGACAGTCGCAGCGCGATATGGCACACTGCGCCCCCCCTCCCAGGCTCCGCCTCACGCCTCCTCGACCATTACTTCTCCCAGCACCCTGGCATCGACGTCCCCAGCAGCCCCAGCCCAGGTGGGGCAGGCTCGCCTCCATCGTCCTCACCCCCAGCGGAAGCGCTCCGGGGATTGACGGGGAACCCTACGAAGCACCACCCCGGAGCCAGGTTCGTCGCCTGTCTCATGGCACAGGCCTGGCACGCCGCGGAACTCAACCCTACCCTCCTGGACACCGTGCTGGGCCCGTCAGTCGACCTACTTGTGTGGATTGGCAAGAAGGCCGGCGCGGAAAGCCCCAACGACATGAGGCCACTCCAGCTGCCGACATGCCTTCGACGACTTCACGGGGCAACCCTTGCCGATCTGATGGGCCCAGCAGCGGAACCACTCCTGAGCCCCAACCAGGCTGCCAAAAGAGGAGGGCAATGCGGGCCCAACATCGCCAGGGTCACCAGCCACCTGGGGTCAGCCCCCAAGCCCCCCCCGGACCCTGGCCCCGCCCGGCAGGCCCTGCTTGGCAGGCACGCGGACGCCATAGAAAGGCACATCGACACGGCGGCCTCTCGAGTCGGAGAGGCCCCGAGCACAGCTGTCGTCTTCTGCGATCAAAACAAAGCCTTTGAAAAGGATCTCCTAACAGTGGATGGGAAGCCTCCTTCACAAATGGAGGTTGCCCCCCTGGCCCCTGCATGCCCTGAAATCACTCATCAGCGGGCGAAGGGTACAATCCTGCAAAGGACAGCACAAGGGGCCTGAGCGACGCCTCCTTCGATCCGTTGGGATGGGAGGCACCGCCCCCCCCTCCTGTGGCGCATGGGCTACGACCCCTTCATTTCCGCCCTCTCCAACATCACCGCCGACGACGTCCCCGCATACGTCGATGACCGAGCAGCGTTGCTCAGCTCAACGAAACAGACGCTGCGCGCCGCCATCGCCCTTCCCTGGGCCGCGCGCGCCGCCGGGCTCCTAGTTGAAGCGCACCGTTGTACAGGTATCAGGACCGCTGATTCCGAGGCCCTCAGGGAAGCTCTCGAGGAGGCCCAGTCCACCATGAGCAAGACGGGGACAGCGTCTTGATCACCGGGCTTCCAGGCGAACTGATTCTGGCCCTCCTCGCGGGAGGCGTGGACCAACAGGCCATCGACTCATGCATCCCCATTTCAGCGCCCGTGCAGTTGTACTTTCAAGACTGCCCTTGCGCCCGCAGGACGCCATGAATGGTGGCGCAACCTCATAGAATAAACCCCCTTCGGGAGCTCCTCCGCGCGGGACCAGTGGCCACACCTCGGCGCCGCGGTGGTCTCGCGTGCGGCGGAGGGCGAACAGCCCCCCCCCCCCCCAGGGGAGCGGCTCAGTAAGGCGCAAGAGGACGCCCTTACAAGAGGGACATGGGAGCGCCCCCCCCCCCCCCCCACCCCCCACCCCACCCCCACCCCCCACCCCCCACCCCACCCCCCCCCCACCCCCAAGATGAGGCACAGAGCCACGGCCCTCCACCTAGCTAAAATGTCCCCCACCCGCACCGCCGCGGCACTGGACTCATACCTGGTCTCCCTTGTCCCCTACGCTGCCCGCTACTCCACCCCCGACGTCGTGCAAGAACGCGCTCTTCGCGCGCAGCTCAGGGCCGCGTCTGGGCTCGCCGCGGCGTCGTGGGCCCCCGACTATATCCTCACGGGGCTAGGCATACGCTTCCAAGTGCCTGGCGCCCCACGGTGCCCAGTAGCCACGGCACGGTCCGCCTCAGCCAGAGCGCGCGCCCTGAACGACTTCTGGGGGCCCAGGCCAGCCAGAAAGCGCGCCAGAAACCGGTGGAACAAACTACTGAAGTGGGCGGCCGAAGCCGCACAGCAACCAGAGACGCCCCGACCCAGACCCAGAGCTATCACAGAACGCAAGGCGGCGCTAGCGCTCAATCGCGCACGTGAGCACCCCGAGCTACTGGAAGGAAAGCACCTCGGGAAAGTGGCCCACGCCGCTGCATGGGCACAAATGCACGGCCCGCTGCTCACCAAGTGGCTCACGGAAACCAGTCAGAAAAGAAGGTGGCACCCCTCGAGCGGAGAGGAGCGAGGCCTACTTCGCCACTGCGCGTCCTTCACGGAGGCCCACCACGTCATCCGCATATTCTGCAACGGCCTTCCAGGCTCTGCGAGGCGGAGAGGCGCGGTCGAGCGGCGTCCGCATCAATGTCGCTGCGGGACGCACGCCGAGTACGTCTGGATCACAGCCGGGCCCGGCGACGAAGGCGACGCCTGGCGCGCTGGATGCGTAGGACACGGACCACGCGCCTCTGCGCTTCAGCAACTACTCGATCCCAACTCCTTGCCCCTTGCACTACGGGGCCAAGCGGAAGCTTACGCCCAGACTCAGGACAGCCTGTGGGCCCCCACCAGAGCGGGCCCATATGGTCAGCACCCCCTGCGCGGGCTTGGGGGGGCGTCGACAGAGCACGCGCGGCACTGGCGCCCGGCCGCCGCCCTGGCTTGGAACACCGCACGGGGCCCGGACCATCCTGAATCCCTTGCCCGGGCCATCACCTGCAGCGGTGACCACCAAACCCTCCTTGCGAAGGTGCTTCTCCAGATCTCCTTCAGATACTGCGTCAACCTTACCCCCACCCCCCTCGACGCCAGCGACGCGGCGAGACTCATTCTCCAGGGCATCGTCGCCGCGGACACCGATCAGCAAGGTGATAGCGATGAGGGCGACCACGATGGCGACGAGCCACCGAGGCACGACAACCCGGACGAGACAGCCGTTTGGGCAACCATGCAAGATACCTGCCCCGCTCGCAACTCGCGACAAGACCATATGCAGAGCCGCCAGGCCGCACACGACCCGCCACGCGCGACGCGCAGGAGGAGAGGTGCGCAGGCTCCCGGTCGTCACCGGCCACTGTCGCGCAGGAGACAAGCTTGCAGTAATCCAGGCCAGCCAGATGCGCGCGGGGTGGATGCTGCCCGGCCGAGGCTGGTTCCCCTGTCCCAGAACTGACAACAATCCCACGGCTAGCTGGACGTCAGCATACTGCCGAGACTGCCGCGCACACACCACAACGCTGACAGCGAACACCGACTTTGAACCGGGGGACGAAGTAACCGTCCGGAGCTCCCCCTTCCCAGACACCGACAGCACCCAGTGGCCATATGAGGTCACATTCGACGGCGGCGCCCGGAGAATCGACGGCCGCACCAGGGTCTCAGGCGCAGGCACGATATTGTGGCACCACGACCCAGCGACAGGTACCCCCAGAATAGTGGCGGTTGCCATAGTAGCGCTCCCCGGATGCAGCAGTGCGCAGATGGCCGAGATTGCTGGCTGCCGCGCGGGACTCGCACTCCCCCCCACCTCCATGGCCCCCTCCGGGCCGCCAGGGCTGTCGGGGGCATTTAGCAGCCATCTGACACGGCGCCGGAACAGTCAGGCACAGGAGGCTACACCTGGCACAGCAAATGGAGGACGCACTCGCTCAGGCGGAGAACATTGGCTGGGTGCTTTCTTGGCAGGCCGTGAGACGCCGCCTTAATCAAGCTGCAGACAGCCCTGCCACCCTCGGGGCGTTCTGGGCGGATGCGTTACACAACGCAGACGATCTCGCTGTCCACACTCACCTACAGTGGGCAGAAGCCCACAGCGCCCTCCCAGCCCACTTCCCGATCGCGCAAGGTCTAGACATCGACCTTTGCGACCCGACGGCGTGCGCTGCCGCCTTCCGCCTGGAAAACCCTCCGCCCCCCCCCCCTCCCTCGCCCCTGGTCGCTGATCGATCGATCGCCCCGCCCACCGAGGCCCCCCAGCAGCGGGCTGCGGCCCCCCAGCTTTGCAAATCATTCTCAGCGGCGGTTAGCTGCGACCCTGGAGGATGGGCAGACGCAAATGCAATCAAGGGCCGCTAGCTCGCTGGCCAGCATGCGAGGCATGCCGCCCAGACGGCCCCCTACCGGCAGATGGCCTCCCCCCCTTCCGTGCACGCGAATGCCCCTGGCTGCGTTGGGCACACTCCAACGGCGAATGGTGCTGGTGGTGTGAGCTCTGTCAGAAAAATTGCGACGGGAAGGGGCACCTGCTCCAGTGGGGCCACTGGCACGAAGGCGACAGGCAGTGGGGCAACGGGCGGCCCGACCCCCAGGAATTCACCTCTGCGGGCAACCTGTGGTCCATGACGAATGGAGGGAATTTTGACCACGTCCACGGCTGCAACATCAAGAGGTACCCGTGGCGCGGGTGGAAGCCGACGGCGCCCGAGAAGGACCAAGGGCGCGCCCACCCCCCCGGCTGGTTTTTCCCAGAGGACTGGGACCACGTTCCTATCAACTTTTCTTTCAGGGACGACGCCTTCGACTTTGTCACCCCCTCAGACACCATCCATTCCCCAGGGACACGCCCTCGCCAGCAGCAGAGGAGGGCCTGGGCATGGGCGACCAGTAGTGGCACGAGGCCGACGGAGGGGCCTCGCGACAGAGGTACCCCTGGCCACGCCACCGCCTACCACCAGCATCCCCCATTCAGACACCCCGCGGGAGAGGACATGCCCAACGCCTCCAGCAGAGCATCGCCCCAGGAGTCAGCCGACAGACCACGCACGGAGGCACCAGAGGGAGAAGCAGGCTTCGGCTACGGAGACACGCCCCCGCCAGGGGTGCGGAAGGTAATGCTGGAGTCGCCGGCCATGGCCGCGGCCGAAGCTGTCAGGCAGCTATACTCCGTTCCCGCCAGCTGTGGAAGCGCTCAGTTCCGTCTTCACGTACCACTAGGAGAGATCCCGCATGCCGTCCTCCTCCCAAGACACTGGACGCAGGATCTAAGGCAGAGAGGACGGGCTCTCGAAAGACTGACCTGGACCGAGTGCATGGCGGCGACCGAGACCGTCTGGGACAATTCTGTCAAGGCCAGGACAGACCTCATCAGAAGGCAGAGCTGCGCCCTGGGAGCGTCCGTCACCCCAATCGATCAGAACTCAGAGTGCGATACCCTTGACCGCTACCAACTGAGGAGCGCCTTTCCACCCCGGGACGGGAAGTTGCTGCTGCATCTACAATGGCCCTCGGCGTTCAGAGTCCCCCTGAAAGGGCAGGACGCGGGACAGGACGCGCACGTCCTCCTCCTCAGCCTCACCAGCCCAGCAGCGAACCAAGTCGCTTCCGTCAAACTTTAATGGCCCCCCGACCTTGGAGGCACAATCTTTCCAGGCGACTGCCAGGCGCTGGGTTTCCCAACGGGCTCCAGGTACCCCAGCAACGAATGCATCGTCGTTTGCAATGCCGCTAAGTTCAGGGAATTCCACGCAGATGACAGCATCGACCATCCCAACTACGTAGGCGAGCCATGGTACAGGCTGGACCGGGCGCCCTCCGAGATCCAGTTTCGGCGGATCTCGGCAGCAATCACCGAGATCTACAGGCTGCAGCAGGTCCCCCGCGACCTCTTTGGTACCCCCTGGACGTCATCACCTACCTTCTCACCTTCCGCACAGCTGACAGAGGGGATAAGGCCATCGCTAACGATGCCCACGACACCGCCAAGTGTGGGCAGGCTCTCAAGGCGCGCGCCACAGCCACCCTGGAGGCCCGCTTCCCCTGCACCGACCTACCTGCGCCCGGTGCTGTCTCGGCGATGCCCACTCACCCCACCGGGCTTCCAGCCGCCCCCCCTTTCACCGACACAGAGGTGGAGGACGCCACCACCGGGCAGGTGTTTCAGCGCGCTCGTGACCCACCGGCACCGAAATCCTTGGAGGACGGCGCCAAGCGCCACAATCTTAACCGCGACGCCACAAGGGCCCTGGCAGCCTCCACCCGCCACCACGTGACGATCGTACATGGCCCCCCTGGTACAGGCAAGACAATTTTCTCGGTTGTGACCATGGGCACATGGGCGGACGCGCTCTTCCCCGGTTTGTCGGTTGCCAACACGGCCGCCGACCAGCCGGCATTGGCCTTATTCGCCGCTCACAGAGACAACAAACTAGCCTCCAACTCGGGATTCCCATCCAAGTGCGCGCGCCTTGCCAAGGACTTTAAGGTGGCAAAGGAGCTGGCGGGGCTCACCCCAGGAGGACACTACCAGAGGGCCAACGGCAGGCCCCCCTACGAAGGCGGATCACCCTCCAAGGATTTCCCCGCCTTCAGGGCTCAGCTGCTCAAAGACGCGAAGACCGTCATCGCCACGCACGAGTCTGCCGAAGCACTACAGAAGGCCGCCCCAGTTGCCCTTCTCATCATAGACGAGGCAGGACAGGCGCACGAGCTCATGGCGGCCATGTCCTTGGACAGCATCATTCGCTCAGGAGGACACCTAATGCTGGTCGGTGACACCAAGCAGCTCCCCCCCACTGTCATCTCGAGAGAGGCAGCAGACAAGGGGTTGTGCCTCTCCATCTTTGACCGTCTACACCATGCGTTAGGGGAACACGAGTCAGCCGTGATACAGCTCAGTCTGTGTTACCGCATGCACCCCCTGCTGCTGGCCTGGCCCAACTGGGTTTTCTATAACAGCGCGATGCAAACCGGACTAGCCCATCCCCTGATTCAGAGGCCCCTAGTCAAGGGTCTACCATGGCAGGAGTTCCAACCCTGGAGCAACGACAGGCTCAAAGAGCTAGCGCGCGCCGCCCGCGCCATCAGCGACGACATGCACAAGATGCCGAGCAACCTGGACCCAGGCAAGCAATCCGCAGAAGAGTGGCACCAGTTTCTACTGGTCGACAACCCTTCCCTGGAGGTCACATCCAAGCTACACGCAGGATGTGCCAACCTACTGGAAGCAGCGCAGAGGGTGGACATCATACGCGCCCTTCTCCCCGCAATGGAGGAAGGAGTCACGGTGCGGGTGGTCATCGGCTATCAGCTGCAGCGTGCCATCCTCGAGAACGGATGGCCCCAGAGCGCCCGCGGCGTCAGCGGCACACTCAGACAGGCCAAGGCCAAGGGCAAAGGGAAAGGGAAGGATGAGATAAGCAAAGGGAAGGGCCCCGCCGCATACCCCCCATCACGCCCACCCGACCCAGGCGATTACGCCAGCGTCTTCGAGCAGGAAGACTCAGGGCTCACGGGCATCTCCATGCGGTTCCCAGGCGTTCGGCGCGTTGCGGGGGAACACCTAGTAAGCGGCAGGCTCACCCTCTCGACTATTGACTCCAGCCAGGGCGGCGAAGCGGATCTGGTCATCTTCCTGACAACCAGGTCCAACAGATGGCATGATTGTGGGTTCATGGACAACGCCAACCGGGTGAACGTGGCAATCACCAGAGCTACGCGCAATGTGATCATCATCGGCGACGGAAGGATGTTTGCCACGGCCACAGGATCCCGCTTCCGTGAGCTCTCCGAGTACGGCCGCTTCGCCAAGCTGTGGGTACGCTTCCAGCACCCGGAGCAGATCGGCAGTCGGTGGACCCTCACTGTCGACGAGGAATTCGACCCCATCACGGACCTCACCTCCTGGATTCCAGAATCCCCCTCACACGCAGGTGACGAAGTCATCAAGGGGCTCGACAACGCGATAGTGAAAGCCCGAGCCTCACTGGAGAAGAACTTCGCCGACAAGATTGCAGCTCCGCTGGACCCAGAATTTTCATGGACCTGCCTTGGCGACGCCATGCGCAGCAGCCTGCAGAAACTCGTCGAGGACCCCGCCATGGGGGTGGTCATGTACACCGTCTCTGGCCTACACCCCCACCAGTTCTCCATGGCCGACACACCAAGACAGCCGGGCCCATTTGACCGTAAGGCGTGGAGTCACCTAGGGTTCTGCTTCGACGTAGAACTGGGCATAGACGCCAGCAACCTTGTCTAGAACTTGACGTGGGCAGCCCTGGTATGGTTTCTCGGGCGGGGCACCCCCTGGAACGACAAGAGCTCAGCCGTCCCCAACGAGTCGCCCCCACCCCTGCCCACGGTGAAGGGCCCCAGCCACCGCCCAAAGGGCGCCGGCCGTTGCACCCCCCTCGAGGTCCTACACCAGTTTCCAGGGGCATGGAGCGCGGAGACGGGGAGATGCAGGAGGCACCGCGCACACCCAGGAATGCAGCACCTGAAGTCCCTTCTCCGCGCGGGCCAAGCCAACTCGGAGCTAAGACGCTCCCTTCTCAGCAGCGACGGCAGCCCCCTGGACACCCCCACACTCAGAGTCCTCCTCGTCGTCATGATGATCCAGCTGCGCGAGCCTCGTGCGACACTCTGGCCCTTCCCACATCCGGAGGCCACTGGGGACATCATAGAAGCAGCCATGGGCATCTGCTTCCCCTGGCAGAACGCCCACCTCGAGCACAGAACGTCCTTCGCAAGCGCATGGGGCTTCCCCCTGAGTGCACTGACCACCCTACACGGGAAATTCGAGGACGCCATCAAACACATCGGCATGCTCGCCACGTACGCACACCACCACAGGGTTGCAGCCGAACACGGGTGCCCAAAAACCTGGGCCGGCATGCTGAAAAGCAAGTTCCCCATGGAGGCCCCTATGAGGGTGCTGGAGGCGCTAGCCCAACCGGCCGTGATCAGTTCCCTGGGCAAGAGCAAGTGCTCCATCTGCACTCTCCACAAGGAGCCCAGCAGGTCAGAGGAAGGGCTCGGATGCCCAGGCGCCAAGACAGACCTGGAGCACATCGGAGGAGGCATTGCCATGTCCAACAGGCGGCTCGACGACGACTCCCCCGCTTCCCTGGCCCCCGGAACTCTACTTATCCCGCTAAGGGTGAACAACGACAGGTTCGGCGTCGATCTTGAAAACGGCCGCTTCGACTGCGACGGGGACGACTGCCACAAAAAAGGGATCAAGTCCACGGCCGGCACCTGGGAAGACGACGGCACAAGGGACCTCCTCGCACAGAACCGCTCCCAGGCTTACTTACAAGGCAAGAACTGCAAGTGGCTTTGCGAACAGTGCTGGGTCAAATCCGTGGAAAAGAGATGCACCGAGGCCCCCCTCGCCCCATACGATTGCGGCAACAAAAGGCCACCACCACTGCGTCTGCAGGCCTATAGGAGCATAATGGAGGAGCCACGTCGCAAAAAGAAGTCACGCACACTCCCTTCCTTGGCTCGGCTCCCGATCGGATACGGGCGTCCAGATACGGCCCCGACCCCTTCCAGCCTGTGCGACCTCGTTATGGAAGCCCCCCCAGCTCACAGCCCCCGTGCTACTGGCACTACCCTACCTGCTCACAAGCTGACAGACGGGAGGTTCGGGCTCGAGTCACACCTTACTGGCACCTACTCCGCCCAGCGCGACACCTGCCCAGCAGGATCACCCTTGTTGGAGTGGACGGTGACCAGCCCAGCACTAGGCTGCTTCTTGCGGAACCCTGAGCCCGAAGCATCCGCCGACGACGAGACCAGGCTACCGCCTTGGGACCTCATGCCCACCCTCTGGACCCAGCGGCAGTGGAACGCTGGTTGGGCTTGCAGGCGGCGCCTCATCCACATCTGGAACGTTGCCCCAGGCACGCTTGACTACATACTTGACCAGCAGTCGTCACGCGCATACCCCACGGCACCAGCCAAGCGGGCAGCGGCAGCGGAGGTGATAGCGGAGCGCCACGACATCGCCGTCTACCTCACCCCGGACTGCGCCAAAGCTGCAGCCCCAGACGCCTACACAAAGCCTGCCACCCCAGCCGGAGCGCCGCCCCTTCCTACCAGCACCGGCCAGCCTGGCCCCGACGGGGAGAGCAACGGGCAAGAAGCTGCCGCTCGGGACATCAAGTCCCTGTTTCCCTACATCTCCCCGCCGGCTGGGCCCGCCCTACCAACCCACTCCACCTCTGGGCTCACAGGGCAGGATTCGCACGGCGCCCTACGCTCATTGGTCAAGCTTCTACTAGAGTGGAACCCCACAATTTACGGGAAATGGATGGAGTACGTGGATCAATACGGCGACGGAATGCCGGGCGATAAGACCGACGAAGGGTCTTGGCCCCCCCCAATGTCTCCGCCAATTCCTGGTCAACATCTATGGGGATACGATCCCCGATAACTGCCACCCCCCTGACATCCCATGGGACAGCCAACGAGCTGCGGCGGCACGGGTAGCGTCCCACCTAACGAGGGCCAACGTTATGCATGCGAGCAAGTGACGAGCATACGCTGCCGACCTCGCCGAGCAGCGTGGCGAGCGCCCTCTCCGCCAACGGCTCAGCACCCTATTGCAATACCTCATGGGAATGGACCCCGCGACACTCGCCGACGGCACCATCGAAGAACTGGCCAACCGAGACCCAGTTCAGACTGACACAGATTACGCAACCACGGCCAATTCTCCGGCGGCAGATTGGCTGAACAGGACAGGTGAGGCAGCAGACAGACCCCCAGCAAACAGCCAGGCCCCTGAGCAGGAGGCAACTCCAGGCCGCCCTCCCGGGGCAGATGCACAGACTCCCAGCGACGACGGGGCCAACGACCCTCCAGCAGAAGGGCAAGGTTCGCGCGAGCAGGCAGGCAAGATCGAGGGCGAGCAGGACGTGCCCGACTGCGGGGAAGACGCAGGAAGCTTAGCGGCCAGAACCAAGGAAGCGAGCCCGGTCGCGAGCCCGGAACCAGCCGCGGACGAAGGCGAAGATGAAGACCCTTTCGACCCCATAGGTGCTTTCAAAAACGCGCCCCCAAGGGACAAATCCTGGACCCCCTACTCACAGACCGTCGACCGGGTTGCCGCCCTGGCGCTTCGGAGTGCCAAAGACAGCTCCGAGAGGGGAGGCAGTTCAGCCTGGGATTGCACGGGAGCCAGGGACGACCGCACCCTCAACCGCGCGGCATGGGACAGGGGGCGCGACCGGCCCGCATCGGAAGACACCGAAGACGGAGAAGGGCGTGCCGCCAAATCACCAAGGGGCAACACCACGCGCACGGAGATCCGCGGGGCTCCATGGAGGGACGGCAGGGGTGCTCCGCCATACTACAAGAACCTGAACGACCCCATGGGTTGCGACCCCATGTACAGATGCACCATTGCAGCTGCGGAAGTGGAAAGGAACGAGCCCATCCAGGACAAGATTACGCGCCTGCAAAAGACGCTGGCAGGCGCTTTCAATGGCATCTGGCACGCGTGGGTTCAACGGGCTGCCCTGAGACAGGACCCCAAGGGAGGCTACAAGAGCAACCCCAAGCTGAACACACCCCAGACGTCTGCAGATTTCCTCGAGGCGTGGAGCAACGCAGGCCATGATGCATATCGGATGGATCGTGGGCGTAAACTGGGCTGCAGTTAGGGACAAGCACATGAACTCCGTGCGGCACGACGCCCACGCGCACGCCCCGCGCGACTACGGCAGCAGCGACAAGCCTGCCCCATGGGCAACCGAGGGCCGAGCTGTCGCGCCCGCGGCTGCACAGGACCCCTGGGCTGGAGCCATCGGTATAGCCACCCCCAGCCAGTGGCAGGGCTGGCAGGAATGGACCTCGTGGGATCGTCGTGAAGCCCCATGGACGGACTCAGATTGGAAAGGAAGGGACAAGCGATACCCCCCTAGAGGGGACGACCGCTACTCGGACAAGCGCGCCCGCTGGTGGGCTCAAAGTGACGCCAACACCCAAGGCTGACGCGCGCCGGACACGGCCCACCTCAGCATCCCTGGCAACGACCTGCCCAAGGAAACGTGCCCCCCTCTCCTCCAGACACCCTTTGCCCCGAAGAGGCCAGTTTCACCTCGCCGCGCCCGGCTCAGGCCGCAACACCTGGGGCCACCCTTTGCTGGGGCGAAGGCTAACCCCACATCTGACCCACTGCGCGGCATAGCTAGACAGCCCACACTGGACAAGTGGACCACCATCCTCCTTTTCGGGCCTGACGCGGAGGGGCTCCCCCTCTAGCACCCGACATCTCACCCTCTCGGGCACGGCGGGGCCAGCCTGGCCCGCGCAGACAGGCCCCCCCAGCTCATACACTTTGCTGTCCGACGACGACAGCCACCCCGCGCGCCGGAGGCGGGGGGTCGGCCATTGCATCCCCCCCCGCCTGTCTGGCGGCGGGTTCGACCTAGCCAGGTCACAGTTTTTGCAACTACAGACCTGCGCGGCGGTTAGCTGCGACCTTAGAGGACCAACACCCACCATCCCCGTAGAGGCATCAGTCTCCACGGTGACAGACCACCATCCAGCACGGCATAAGGTCCACGTTGGACCCCACCCTCCCACGGCCTGAACAACCTTCGAAGGACCCACCCACCGTTACTTATTCTTGAGCGGCGCTTAGCTGCGACCCTGGAGGACCCAATAGAATGACCATGTCCCCTGACCCACGGGTTCGGGGCCAGGCCGAGGAGAGGGGCGTTGCTTCCCCTCGTCTCTCCCCTCTCGGGCCAGGCGGGTGCCCCCCGCCCTTGGCCCCGGGGCCCGCCAGGCGTACTGACAGACGCCAGTGTTGTTGCCCCCCCCTCCCAGGGCCGCCCGTGCCCCTCGCTGTCCGCGGTATCGCTCATCACTTTCAGCGGCAGTTAGCGGCGACCCTGGAGGCCCACGTGGTGTGCGTTGGCGTTTCCTGAGTCTTGGGTGGAAGTGCCAAGAGGCGGACAGGGCCAGGACTTGGCGTCCGTTGGCTCTCGTGTCTGCCACAGCGCAGCCCCCCCCCAGGCGCATCGCCCAATGGCATCGGTACGCCTCGCTCGCACAGGCGCCACGTGCCCCGGGAGGTACAGCCAGGTTTGCTCACTTGGGGATATGTTTGTCCCTGGTTCAGTTTGGCTTCCTTCAGAAGGCAGCACTACCACCAGTGCAGCTCCCCTTCCTCTTCCCCGCTGGCGATGCTCACCACGCCAGCTGGTCTCCCCCCTCACTTAGAGGCCTGACGCCGTGCCGGCACGCACTGCGTGGCTCACAGTCGCTTGGTTCCCCCTTGCGCTGTGGGGTGGTCTGACAGGTGTTGGCATCGCCACGGAGTGGTTCAGCCTTCCGCAGCAGCTACAGCACCCCAGGCTCACCATCAGCTTTCCACAGTTGCGTTGCATCACGGCTCGCGACAGCTCAGCCCCCCTGGCTAGCTCACGTCGTCAATGGCGTTTGGAGCCTGGCGCCCCACCGGCGACTCACTCCACAGGCTTCCCACTTGCCCCCATTCAGAACGACGGACTTGGTCATCCTGGTCCACGTCTCATACTGCGTGGGTCGTGCCATGGCAGGCACCGAATTCCATGACACTTTGTCCTGTGCACGCGCTCGAGCTCTCAGGATGCCCCCCGCCGTCAGCTCCCCTTCAGCTTCGCGGCTGCTTTGTGAGTGGACAGACCGGCCTGTGCCTGTTGTAGCTACTTAGCTTCGCTCGCGCCCCGGACTTTGCTTTCGCCGCCTGCCTCTTCGCTCGCGGCCGCGACCAAAAAAAGTATCCCCACCAGTTGGCCCAGCCGGCCTGCTTCGCGCCTAGCAGCTAATTAGGCCTGTTTCCGCGCCCCGGACAACTTCTGTCTCCGCCTGCGCCTTCGCTCGCGGACGCGACCGAAAAAAAATATCCCCACCGGCCCTTTTGGCGACTGCGTGCCCGCGTCCGCCCGCGACCAAAAAGTATCCCCAACGGCCCATCCAGAAACAATTGATTGCCAGAAGAGTTGCTCGAATCAGGGCAGTGTAGAACCATGTAGTGGCACGGTTGCCTTGGAAGCGTGCGGGAGTGACAGAAGCGGTGGGAACATTAGTCGACTCACTGAACATAT
>CAUYUJ010004706.1:55000-67522 GCA_963575745.1 Prorocentrum cordatum | reverse complement strand
CTACTCCTCCTCCTCCTCCTCCTCCTCCTCCTCCTCCTCCTCCTCCTTCGCTCGACTGAGGCTTGCCACGCTGGCGCCGCTGCCAGCGTGGAGCCTCCCGTGGACGGTGCGGCTGCTGCCGCGCCCGGCGCTGCGGGCACTGTGGCCCACCGTGCTGGTGGCGCCGGAGGAGCACATCCGCGGAGCCAACTTGTGTGCACCGTACCGGCCTCCTCATCCCTCCTCCCTCCTGCCCCTTCTCCTCCCTCCTCCTCCTCCCTCCTCCTCCTCCTCCTCCTCCTCCTCCTCCTCCTCCTCCCCTCTCCTACGTCCTACTCCCTACTCCCTACTTCTCTCCCTCTCCTCCTCCTCCTCCTCCTCCCTCCTCCCTCCTCCCTCCCTCCCTCCTCCCTCCTCCTTCCTCCTCCTCCTCCTCCTCCTCCTCCCTCGTCCTCCTCCTCCTCCTCCTCCTCCTCCTCCTACATCCTCCTCCTCCTCCCTCCTCCCTCCTCCCTCCTCCCTCCTCCCTCCTACCTCCTCCCTCCCCCTCCTCCCTCCTCCCTCTCCTCCTCCTCTCCTCCTCTCCTACCTCTCCCCTCCTCCTCCTCCTACCTCCTCCTCCTCCTCCTCCTACTCCTCCTCCTCCTCCTCCTCCTCCTCCTCCTCCTGCCTCCGCCTCCTCCCCTCCTCCCCTCCTCCTCCTCCTCCTCCCCTCCTCCTCTCCTCCTCCTCCTCTCTCCTCCTCCTCCTCCTCCTCCTCCTCCTCCTCCTCCTCCTCCTCCTCCTCCTCCTCCTCCTCCTCCTCCTCTCTGCTCAAGACGCACACCGCGCTGAAGCGGGGTCTGGAAGGAGTCCTGACTTGGTACGGTGCATGGGCGCCGTTCTCTTGTCAGAGGCGGAAAGAAGGCACCGATACATCTGCTCCATCCCCTCGGTTTCGGCTTGTGAGGAGACCCTCGTCGTCAAGGCTGCATTCGATTCGAAAGCCCTGCCATAACGCGCCCAGGGAGAGGTCTGGCGAATACTCCAGATCCTTCAGTAAGCACCCCCCCCGTGTGCCAACCTGTCCGACGCCCCTTGCCCGCCCGCACACGCGCCCCAAACCCACCCCCTCTCGCTCCCCAACCTCCCCACGCCCCCCGAAGGACAGCGGTTTCCCGTCCCCCCACGCGATCCACCCCCCCACGCTTCTTGAGAGACCTGGAGTACGTGGCAGCATCGGTGTCCCAAGGTCCCCGACGAGATTTGTCTTTTCTTCACGTGGGCGCCCAGAGGACTGGCCCCCCCGAGGACTGGGCCCCCAGAGGCGTGAGTAGTCTTGTGACGGAGGAGGAGGAGGAGGAGGAGGAGGAGGAGGAAGAGGAGGAGGAGGATGAGGAGGAGGAGGAGAGGGGGAGGGGGAGGGGAGGGAGGGGAGGGAGGGGGAGGGGGAGGAGGAGGAGGAGGAGGAGGAGGAGGCCGAGGCCCAGCGAAGGCCCCCAGGAGGCGAAAATAGCTGACATTGTCCGTCGCGTCTGCTTCACGACACGAGGGTCTGGGTTTCTCGGATGGGGCCCAAGCAGATGGACTCGGAGGATCACGCCACATCGCCGGTGCCTCGCCGATGCGGCTCGATGTGGTGCCCCATTTGCTCACTTCGACGTCGCCGATGCATCCCCGACGTTCACGACGCATCGCCAGTGCATCGCCGATACATCGCCGATGGGTCGGCGATGCTGCGCGGCCCTCGGACCCCACCTGCTCCGACCCCATCGAGGAGGCCTCTGGCGGGGGTCTGGGTCTTGCGGGTCCGCGGCCCCAGTGGTGTCGACGCCTTCCACGCACGGCCAGTTGTGTTCGTCCAGGGCCCCTCTCCTCCTCCGCCTCCGCCTCCGCCTCCTCCTCCCTCCTCCTCCTCCTCCTCCTCCTCCTCCCTCCCTCCTCCTCCTCCTCCTCCTCCTCCTCCTCCTCCTCCTCCTCCTCCTCCTCCTCGTCCTCCTCCCATGGCACGTCGGGGCCACATGCCACAACCAATGTCGGAGCACCCAGGAAGGTATCGAAACAGGGTCTGCCTGACACGCTGGCAAAGTGTCTCACGAGTATCGCCTCCCAGGGCCCGACGCGTGAAACCCCCGCGGCTTCGGTGCTGCCTTGGTGCTCGAAACTCGTTCTGGCAGTCGAGGCCGAAGTAGGTTGGAACATCAGAAGTACAGTGCTGGTCTGTTTTGGTTCCCCTGGACAGGACCCCGCCAGCGGCGCCTCGGTCATCGAAGACGAGAAAGAATCAGAAGCCAGGCGAGGCGAAGGCTGGCCAACCCGCGGCTGCTAAAACGGAGCTCCGGGAAATTGCTTCTTCTCCTCCGGGAAGCAGCCTGCCTACTATTTTTGGTGCGCTGAGCTTTCTTCCGGGAATTCGTGTTCTTCTTCCGGGAAGGCCGTTCTAGCAGCCACGGATTTGCCAGCCCCTCGCCCAGCTTCCGAGAGAAAGCGCGGCATATAGCCAGGGAGCTCTCGGTGCTCCGCGCGGCATGCCGTGGATCGGCGCCGAGCCCCCCCCCGTCCCCTGGCGGCACAGGCAGAGGGCCCCATGCGCCGATGCAGGAGGCCCGCGCGGACCTCCGACAGCTCACGTCTGGTCGGCTCGCGCCGTGGTCGATCGGCGGCGACCCCGCCGCTGGCGTTCGGCGTCGAACGCCGCTGGCGGCTCAGCACCGGCCGACGTTGAACGATCTGCCGGCCGATCGTTCCAGGTTGAGCGATCCCCGCGGTGGGTGTCACCAGCGCCGAGGTCGGCGCGACGCGAGCTTGCCGCACCTCGAGATCCGACGCTGCAGCAAGGATGCAGATCTCGCAGAAGCGCAGATTCGCAAAACGGTATGCAGAAAGACGGTGTCCAGGGCTCCAGTCGTTATTTTTTCAATTTCATCACCACTGGAGCCCTGGGCAGCGCCTCTCTGCATCCTTGCTCGAGCCGGGTGGATCTGTGAGGGCCCCGGGGCCCGAAGCGGGGCGAGAACACCCCCGTTGTGAAGGCATTGCCACGCCAGGATCTGAGCCCAGATGATGGGCCTCTTTTCCACCACCACCACTATAAGTTGGAGGGGGTAAGGAGGTGGAGGACGAGGAGGAGGAGGAGGAGGAAGAGGAGGAGGACTCCTCCCCCTCTATCTTATGGTGGTAGTGGTGGAAAACAGGCCCATCACCAGGCATGCGAGTTCCTGATCATTTCCGTGCAGTCCCCCGGGACCAGCTTCTCATGTTGCAGTCGTTTTTTGACGGTCCCGGGGCCCTGCGAGGGCCTCCAGTAAGGGAACGAACAATGACATAAACATAAAAACTCGGAGGTCCGCGCGGATTTCTCGGATCGGCGCTGGACCCCCTTCCCTTGCGCGCGGAGCGCGCCAGGGGTGGCGCAGGAGTGGACCCGCGCTGATCCGAGAAATCCGCGCGGACCTCCGAGTTGTTATGCTTATGTCATTCTTCGTTCCCTTATCCAGAGGCCGAAACGGCGAAGAGCCTCCGTCCTGAATTTTAGTCGCGACGCGATCGCGTCCCGGGTACTCTTGGTTTCTTAATAAGCGTCGGGGGGTACCCCCCCGACGGGGATCAACCCCGCCTCGTCGTCGCGCCGCGACGGGGGTCGGAGAGCCTTCGGCGCGCGGTGGCTGCCCGCGACGGGGGTCGATGTGGGGCTGTCGGCGAGGGTGACGCCCACCCGACGCTTGGTAAGAAACTCGGAGTTTCCTGGTTGCTGCTCCTCCTATCCAGAGGCCGCAGACGGCGAAGAACCTCCGTGCTGGATTTTTGTTCACGGCGCGATCGCGTCTGGGGTCTATCCTGTTTGTCAACCTCCAGGTCAGCCTCCTGCTCACGGAGCCTCTGCCCGCGGGCGTGCGCGCCTGGTGCCGCTTCGAGGCTCAGGGGGGACGACAGGGTTACGTCGGGAACGTCCCTCTACAGGAGGAATATTCAAAGATGGTCCAAAAATCGTCTGGGGACGACTCTTCTACTATTTTTGATGATGTATGTCCTGAAAAAATAATTCGCGCAAAGTCCGCCTGTAGGAGGACATGCCCGACCTAACGATAGGGGGGGGACTGGCACAGGGCGGGATGCATCGGCCCCCAATCGTCCCCAGATCTCCGACCATGTATGGTTTTTTCCATCCGGGCGAATTTCGTCAATTTCGGCCTCCGGGGCTCGTTATCATAGGCCCCAGGACAATCAACATTTGATCCGGGGCGCAGAACTACCCCTTGGGAAGGGGTCGGGACCTCTGGGGCCGCCGGTGGAAAAAATCAGATCGGAGCATGCCAGGGCCCACTCATCGCCAACAGCGGCCGATGGCCCCGCCCCGCCCAGGAGTGCGGCGATTTGCTATCGGGGGCCCATTGCCGATGCATCGGCGATGTATCGCCGGTTCCAGGTCGATGTTCCCTGAGATCAGAAGTCGCGAAAAAGTTGAAGCATTGCAATGGGACAAATGACGCCCGGAGCCCTATACCCCATCTTTCTACGCCATTGGCCGAGCCGGATCGATCTGTGAGGGTCCTGGGGCCCGAAGCGGTGCGAGAACGCCCGTTGTGAAAAAATTGCAGCGCCGGGATCTCAGGGTTTTCCCCCTTGTGCCGGTCCCCGCCCTATCTGATGGACCTGTTTTCCACCACCACCACCATGAGTGGGAGGGGGGAAGGATGTGGAGGATGAGGGGGAGGAAGAAGTGGAGGAGGAGGAGGAGGAGGCGGAGGAGGACGAGGAGGAGGAGGAGGAGCAGGAGGGGGAGAAGGAGGAGGGGGAGGGGGAAGGGGAGGTGGGAGGGGAGGAGGAGTAAGGAGGAGAGGAGGAGGAGGAGGAGGGAGGGAGAAGAGGAGGAGGAGGAGGGGGGAGAGGAGGGAGGAGGAAGATGGGGGAGGAGGAGGAGGAGTCATTTTTCTTCTTCTTCTTTTTTTGCTTCTCTCTCTCTCTCTCTCTCTCTCTTTCTCTCTCTCTCTCTCTCTTCCCATTCAGGTCAGATCCTCTGAACAGTCTCTGAAAACCGACCCCGGGTAGGGCTATATACAAGTATATAACGCCCCCTCTCTGGTATCTGCGGGCCTGCAGAGGCTGCTACCCGCAGCCCGGGGCCAGCGCGGGGGTGCGGCACGAGGCGGCAAGCCACTCACCTCTCGAGGTCCCAGCTCAACAGGAACGAGTTTGTGCGATCTGCGATCCTCCCGCAGCCCAGCAGCTCCCGAACATTCATGAAAGAGAGATGTCCGATGATGTCGTATTGGCATCAGGGCTGGGCATGGAGTGCGTCTCTGTGCCGTACTCGCAGAAACAAATGTACACGGATAGACTGCTGCGTCCAAGCAAATCTGGGCCGCCCCTCCCCATCAACACAGCCACGAGCCAGCAGGGCGCAGCTCGTGGGGGGAGGCCACCACACCCACCGACGGCCCTGTGTGGCGACGCGAACCTAGCACCGCTAGGATTTTTTCAGCGTTTACTTCCCCGAGCTCCACCTCCAATCTGCCGCGCCATGCTCCCCCTTGGAGCCCGTCCTCCAAGTAGCTGTCCGCCTAGGCTCCTGAGCGCCTCCGCGAACACCGTCTCCGCGGGCACGAGTGTGCCCTTCATGCGCAGCATCTCGGTGGGGCGCTCCGTCGGGCTGAGGCTGTGGAGCAAGTGATTATTGTCTTTGATGGCCTTCATCAACGCGACGTTGTGGCTCTGGTCCTTCGAGAGTAGCACCTCGCCTTGGAAATTGAACATAACACGGTCCTTGCTCTCCTTGCCAGGCTTGTCGAAGGTCGGCAGCACCAGGAGCTCGTGGATCCACTTCTCTGCGTCCTGAGGCGTGCCCGTCTCGAGCATCTCATTGAGGCGCTCGAGTGCTTCCAACACGCAAGCCATCCGCGGGGATCCGTCCTTGTGCTCGAAGTTCAAGATAGCGTCGAGAGCCCCGAAAAGGCAGTGGGACGCTGGCGTGCCTATGTGCATTCCCTCCTCCCCCGTCTTTTTTTTCGTCACGATTGCTTGGAAGCTGTCGCTGATGGCCTTCACGGTGGGCGACTTCTCGACGTTCAGTACTGTTCGGTGCACCTCGTTCTCCAGCGTGCGTACGCGTCCTTCGAGTTGCACCAGTAGCGATTGCATCACCGCCATCGTGCCGTCCAGCTCGTCCTCGTCCTCCATGGTCTCATCCTTGCCCCCGCCCTTGAACTTCTTGGCCGCGGCGTTGCCTGCGATGCTGGCCCTCGAACTGGCCGCCCGCGCCCCAGCGCGAGCGATCCACGACTTCGAGGCCTCCACCATCTTGCTGCAACGCTCGTATGCGAAACGACGGTGAAAGAAGCGGTTGAATGTGTGCACGATAGTGCTTGAAGAAATCGGCTACGGTCTCAGGGCACAGGGGGCACCTGAGACAATCGGGCTCCTCCAGTGCGTTAGCAAATCGGGCCCTGGACTTCGGACAATACTCTCGAACCATGCTCGCTGCGATGTGTTGCTTTGCGATTTCCTTGTCGCTGAAGGTGCTCTCGCATATCATGCAGTAGTTCGTCGTCGTAAGTACTTTGCCTATGTGTGATTTGCCGTGCGTGCCCCCCGACGTAGATGATACGTGTGCGTACAATTGTTGTTTTGTGGGCCATGTTGTGCCGCACACCGTACCTTCTGCATTCAACTCGCTGCATCTGTACTCGCCTCCGCCTGCGCCAGCCTGGGCCGTCCCGTGGCGGAGTCTGTGAGAAGAAAAAACCTTGCGCGGAGCTCGTCCACGTCGAGCTTCACAAACTCGCTGCAATCCGTGAACAAAAACTCGAACGTACTCTGATACTCGTGTAAGCTGGCGCCCGACTCCGGGGCCATGAGCGCATCTAGGTCTTGCTGGCCTTGTCGAGCCCAAGGATTGGCCTGCTCTGAAACTCGCCCTTCTTCAAACACGGGCCCGTCAAATCTGGAGGAGGAGGAGGAGGAGGAGGAGGAGGAGGAGGAGAAGAGGGGGGAGGGGGAGGGGGGGAGGAGGGGGGGAGGGAGGAGGGGGAGGGAGGGGGAGGAAGGAGGAGGAGGAGGGGAGGAGGGAGGGAGGAGGAGGAGGAGGAGGATGGAGGAGGAGGATGGGGAGGGGGAGGAGGAGGAGGAGGAGGAGCAGGGAGGAGGAGGAAGAAGAAGAAAAGGCGAGGAGGAGGGAGGAGGAGGGAGGAGGACCCCCTTCCCCCTCCTACTTCTGGCGGTGATGGCGGAACGCTTCAAGCCCGCCACCGTCGCTGCCGCTGCGAGGCGCTCGGCGGCTCGCGGTACTTCTCGGAGGCGCAGGCGACGGCGCCCGACCTCGGCAGGCAGCTGCCGCCCGAGGCGGCCGAGCTGCGCTGCATGGTGCTCGGCCGCGCTCGGGGCAGTTCTCGGCCTCTGTCGGCGGATGCTAACGCAGCGATCTGTCTTCCTCCTCCCTCCTCCTCCTCCTTCCTCCTCCTCCTCCTCCCTCCTCCTCCCCTCCTCCTCCTCCTCCCTCCCTCCTCCTCCTCCTCCTCCTTCCTCCTCCTCCTCCTCCTCCGCCTCCGCCTCCTCCTCCTCCTCCTCCTCCTCCTCCTCCTCCTCCTCCTCCTCCTCCTCCTCCTCCTCTTCACTCCTCCTCCTCCTCCTCCTCCTACCCGTATGCGTCCCTGGCTCAGGGTGTCGAGAGGGAGAGCCCTCGACTGAAGCGCACTCAACCGGTCTAGGTGCACCCCAAACAGGAGAGTTTGGTCTCGTACAGCTGTGTCCTGGATTGGGGTCGTGCCGCAAGAGAAACTCGGGACGTTGGCTTTGGGGCCGTTTCGCGGGCTCTGGAGGCCCTCGCCGGGCCCCAGTCCTCGGCCTCTGTCGGCGGATGCTAACCCAGACGTGGTCGCGCCGCAGGGGGCTCCTCATGAGCCCTGCCGCCTTCCAGGGCGCCTTCTTCGACTCCCTCGGGCCCTTCCGAAGAGGCCACTGCCGTCCGAGAAGGGGCGCGGCCTTCTCGCGCCCCCCCTCCTGGTGCGCGCCGCCATCTTCGCCCGACCCGACTGGTCGGGTCGGACGACAGTCATGCGTGAACATCGGACGGAGGCTTTGGGGCCCGTTACGCGGGCTCTGGAGGCCCTCGCCGGGCCCCAGGGACCTTCAAAGCACGGCTCAGGACCGAGGTTTTTGGCCCGTTTCGCGGGCTCTGGAGGCCCTCGCCGGGCCCCATGGACCTTCAAAGCACGGCTCAGGATGGAAAACCGGTCCTGGGGAAGCGGTCGGGGCTTCCGGAGACCGCGCATGGACAAAACCAGGACGTCTCGTGTCTGGGCAGTTCTCGGCCTCTCTCGGCGGATGCCAAGTCCATATGCGGAGTGCCCAGATCTCCGACGGTCTGGTTTTTTCCAGTCCGGGCGAAGTTCGGCGAGGTCGGCCTCGGGGGCTCGTTCTCATGAGCCCTGGGGCCCTCGAAGATAACATCGGGGCGCAGCACTAGCCCCTGGGAAGGGGTCGGGACCTGGGGCCGCCGATGGAGAAACGTCGTGCCAGAGGGGAGGAGGGAGGAGGGAGGAGGGAGGAGGGAGGAGGGAGGAGGGAGGAGGGAGGAGGGAGGAGGGAGGAGGAGGAGGAGGAGGAGGAGGAGGAGGAGGAGGAGGAGTAGGAGGAGGAGGAGGTGTCGGGGTAAATCCGCACGGAGTGGCTCCGTCTCCGTCTGGACTTTCTATATGCCTCTCCTGGCTCCAGAGGCCCTCGCCGGGCCCCGGGGCCGTGGAGCAGAGAGTTATATACGCTGGCCCCTGGGAGCCGAGGCTTCTGGGGACCCTTCCCCTTACCCTCGCGGCGCCCCAGATCTTCGACCCTATCGGAGCCTGGGGCGCACCGGCGCCGGAAGACCCAGGCAGAGGACGCAGAAAGAAGGGCGGCCTGTCTTTCGGGCGCGTCCGCCCCAAACGTGGGCCGCGCGTCGTCCCAGTGATCCAACGCAGTGACAAAACCAATCGGAGGTTCTTCGCCGTTGTCGGCCTCCAGAGTTGGAAAGGAAGTCCAAGGTTAGTTTCCCCCAAGATGCCAAAGCCTTCCCGAAACCATGCGGAAACCCTCCCCGGAGGGCTCCGGGAGGCTTTTCGGGGGGTTCCGCGGGGGGGTTCAGGAGGGCTGTGGTCGAACCACTCTCTAGCGGCCCCTGAGCTTTTTAACTCGAGGCCCTCGCTGGGCCCCGGGGACTGTGGAAAAACGCCTCAGACTGAAACGCCGGTCCTGGGGAGTGGGCGCCCTTCGCCTGAGCTCGGAGAAGGAACCCTTCCCAGACATGCGACTTCCTGATTTTTTCTGGACTGCGTCCATGGAAGTCCCGACCCTTTCCCCGGGACCGGTTTTTCGTCCTGAGTCGTGTTTCGGCGGTCCCGAGGCCCGGCGAGGGCCCCCCGGGGCAGAAAATAGCCCCAAACCTCCCGTCTCGATTTTTTTACGACGCGATCATGTTTGGGCTCATCCCCCCCAGACCTCCTTGAGTCGTGGCAAAATGTCACGACGGGCGCTTTTTGACAGTTTTCGGCCTCTGGGGGTCTTCGCCGGGTCTCGGGACTCGGGGATGAGAAGCAGGCCCTACAGTTAAGTCGGGCCTGTCCCTCTACAGGGGGAGTATCCCAAAACAGTAAAGATATAGCCTGGGGACAATTTTTTGTTTATTTTTTTTTCTTGGGGGGGCATTTTTTGAGTATCTTTTATTTGTCGCCCATAATCCCCCTGTAGGGGGACACGCCCGACTTAACCCTGCAGGAAATGGGTTGCAACCTCTGGGGGTCCCTCCCGCGGCCCCACCAAAGCCGCGCACCAAAGGTCGCTCCAACACATCCAACGATGTGTTTTGTTTCAATCCGCGGCCCCAGAGGTCCCGACCTCTTCCACGGGGCCAGCTCCCCGCCCCGGATCCATCTCGCATGGCCCCGGGGCCCGGTGACGGGCCCCAGAGGCCGAATTTGAGGAGCCACGCTGCGATGGCAATCATCCCAGACATGATCGCGCCGTAAAAAAATCGAGACGGTAAGTGTTGGGCTATTTTCTGCCCCGGGGGCCTCGGGACCGCCGAAACACGACTCAGGACGAAAAACCGGTCCCGCCCTGATGGTCCGCTACCGAAAATTTCCGGTAGCGCTCCGCAGAGATCGGTCGCTACCGAAATACCGAAATGTAGCGCCCAATACCGGTATCAAACCGTTCTGAAATCCGCTATTTCAACGCCCTCAAACGAAGATCCGGTCGCTACCGAAATTCGGGGTGCGTCGAAATCGCTACCGAAAATTTCCGGTACCAGACCATCTGGGCGGGGAAAGGGTCGGGACTTCCAGGGACGCGGTCCAGAAAAAATCAGGACGTCGCACGTCTGGGGTCACATCGTGGGTGATCATTGGGCTCCACCACTCGACCATCCCCTCCAGGAAAGGCAGGCGTGGCGACGGGGACCCCCGAGGGTGAGCAGCGGCACCCCGAGATTCGACGCTGCGAAGAACTGCACCGTTGTCAGAACATCTGCTCCGAAGCCCTCGACCGTAGACCCCATCTTTCTGCGGCATCTTTCGAGCCAGACCCAGACCTCCTCGAGTCATGAAAAAATCACGACGGGAGGTTTTTCGCTATTTTCGCCCTCTCAGGGCCCTTACCGGACCTCGGGACCGTCAGAAAACGACTCGGGATGAAAAACCGGTCCCGGGGAATGGGTCTGGACCTCTGGGGGTCGCGTCATGAAAAAATCATGACGTCGGGCCGGGGTCTGGGGATCCATCTGTGATCGTCCAGGGGCTCGAAGCCGGGCGGGAACCTCCACGGTGCGAAAACGTTGCGTCGTCCGGATCTCAGGTCATCTTCGCTTCCTCTGCAGTTCGCCGAGGTGCTGGGGACCGGCTCTACACATTGCGTTGTTTTTTGCGGTCCCGAGGCCCGGTGGTAATTAAGAACGGTCGACAACAACGAAAAACCGTCTGCCACGAATTTTTCATGACGCGAGGGGGGTTTCTCTGCCTCTGGGCCCAAGTATCCAGCGATCCACTTTTGTCGATGCGTGGACTCCTGAAGATCAGGACAGCGGGCGTTTCATCCCGAGTCGGCTTTGACGGTCTCGGGGCCCGGCGTGAGCCCCCTGAGGCCGAGAGTAGCGAAAACGTGAGGTGAGGGGGGGCCTCCTCTTCTGAGTACCCTGATTTCGGATCCGCCGTACGTTGGCTGCTTGGCCCAGGTAAAATGGTGTCACACATTCAGGAGCGAAAGAAGGACGTACATGTACATGAATCCACGCTGGTTTCGAGAGTACGCATGGCGCAAATGTTCGTATGACGCGGCCGGTCTCGCGGATCGAGGGGCCGTGTTCATGTACATAGCTGGGCGCGTACGTCCTTTGTGGACTCCCTACACATGCATCCCCGACGGTGCGGAAAAGTGGGGCGGAAATGTCCGCCGCAGCAGTGGAGGGGCGGATGTTGCCGCAATGGCACGGCGCAGAAGCAGCGACGGCAAAGTAGGGCGGGGATCGACACCATAGATGTCAGGAGGGAAAAACACACACAGACACAATTAATCGTTGGTTCCCCAGAAAATAAAGGAAAATATGGGAAGTGGGGGGAAGACAAAAACCCAGAAAATATATGAAAATATTGGGAATCCTGTTATTGGTATGTATTTATTTGTGTGTCCTGGGGCCCCCCCTCACGCGCCTCCGGCGCCGCCCCTGGCGCGCTCCGCGCGCCAGGGAGGGGGTCCAGCGCCGATCAGAGAAGTCCGCGCGGACCTCCGAGTTTTATGTTTATGACACTTTTTGCTCCCCTATGAGAAACTTGCTGCCCTCAGAGAGTTGGCGCCAAGCGAGGGGCAGTCTGAGCGTCGGGGTCTGCTCGTCGCCCCGGGTAGGCTCGCGGCCTCGCGGGGGCGTCTGGGCGGGCGCGGGAGGGAGCGAACGGGCGCCTCCTCCCCCTCGCGCGCCTCCTCCTCCTCCTCCTCCTCCTCCTCCTCCTCCTCCTCCTCCTCCTCCTCCTCCTCCTCCTCCTCCTCCTCCTCCTCCTCCTCCTCCTCCCATTCCTCCTCCTCCCCCTCCTCTGGGCGGCCGCGAGGTGCCCACGCCCGCGCTCCGCGCGCCCTTCTCCCTGGACGAGCCGGGCGCCCGGCGCCTGGCGGTGACCCTCTCGCTGGCGGGCCCCGGCGAGAGCGGCGCGCCCCGGGGCGCCACGGCCGCGGCCGGGAGCCTGTCGCTGGTGCCGGGCGGCGCGCGCCGATCCCAGACCCCCTCGCGTTGTGAAAAAATCACGGCGGGAGGTTTTTCCTAGTTTTCGGCCTCCGGGGGCCCTTACCGGGCCTCGGGGCCGTCAAAAAACGACTCAGGATGAAAAACCGGTCCCGGGGAAGGAGTCCAGACCTCTGGGGGTCGACGTTGTGAAAAAATCACGACGTCGGGGGTCTGGGATAGAGGGCCACATGCGAACCCTACCCCCCCACGATTTCTGAGAAGGAGGGTGGGGTTCACTTCGCTCGGGAGCTCCCGAGTGGAGTGAGCCCCAGCCTCCCCCTCAGAAATCATGGGGGTAGGGGTAGGGTTCGCATGTGGCCCCCTAG
>CAUYUJ010004706.1:0-45000 GCA_963575745.1 Prorocentrum cordatum | reverse complement strand
CTTAGCGGGCCTCGGGAGCGCCAAAAAACGATTCGGGCTGAAAAACCAGTCCCGGGGAAGAGGTCCAGAGGTCGGGAGCCCGCGTCTTGGAAAAATCAAGGCGCTGGATGTCTGGGTCTTGCCTCTGCGCTGGACCCCGTTGGCGGCGCCCCCGGCGCGTGCCGCGCGCGAGGGTGTCCAGCGCAGATCCAGGACACCCGCGCGGGCCGTCGAAAGCGAATGTTTGTGCCGTTGCGCCCGGCCCACGCACGGGGTGTACGCGATGGGTTTCTTTAGAAGCGTGTCGCCTCGTCGTCGCGCCGCGACCGGGGTCGGAGCGCCTTCGGCGCGCGGTGGCTGCCCGCGACGGGGGTCGATGTGGGGCTGTCGGCGGGGGTGACGCCCCCCCGACGCTTCTCAAGAAACTCGACGTACCATGGGCTGGGCTGGTTGGGCCCCGCCGAGCACCACCCCACGTCGGCGCAGGGGCGAGCGCGCAGTGGTCCGCGGCCGAGGGCGCAAAAGCGAGCGACAGGCCGCAGCTGGCGCCCTGGCGCAGCAGCCCCCCCCCAGCTCGAGTCGGGTCTCTGGTCATGCCTCGGGCCTCTGGCGGCCGTTCGGGGCCATACGGGCACTCCCCCAAACGCCTCTCGGCGAGGCGCAGCTGCTGGAGAGCACCCCGGCGCTGGAAATCCGCCGAGAGCCAACGAGAGCGTCCGAAAATCTCGAACCCCGAGGACCCCCACCCAGACATGTCATGCTTCGGTTTGTTCAATACGGGGTCCCTGGAAGGCAAGTCCTCGGCGGGCCTCGGAGGCCCGCCGAGGGCTCCCAGACCGAAAACTGCCAGAAACCTCCCGTCCTGACTTTCAGTCGGGCCTGTCCCTCTACATGGGGGATCTTCAAAAATAGCAAAAAAACATCGTCAGGGGACTCTTTTTTGAGTATGTTTGACCATATGGGAGTATTTTTTTGGGGGGCCCGACTTGATCCTGACTGTTGTGCAGGACGCGAGCATCTCTGGGCAGCTCTGCCGCTGCGTGCCCGTACACCTTATGCGATGCTTAAGAAAACCTAAGTTTTCGGCCAGAGTCTCGATTTTTCTTAACGTTTCAATGTAAATCCCAAGATGTTGATAGACATTCTGGGTTTTTATTCCATTTCTTAGACTATGAATTTCTTAACCCATGATTTCTAAAGCATTTCGCAGGGTGCATTCGCCTCCGGGGGGCAGCCCACCGCTCGCTCTGAGCGGCGGCCCGGCCGTCTCGCACGCCTTAAGGCGCCCGCAGGCCGAAGAAGACGCCTGGGCGGCTCGAGCCTCGCCCGCGTGCCGCCCGGGCCCCGCCGCCGCCCCTGGCCCTTCGGGCAGAGGTCGACCCCTGGGCCTCTTCTCCCTAAGGGCTTGTCGACTTTTCGCCAATCGACTTGTGAGAATCGAGCCAGATAAACCCAGGTAAATGCAGATAAATCGAGGTAAATCCAGGTAAATCTAGATAAATCTGGGTAAATCCAGGTAAATCCAGAGATCTCCAGGGAAAGTTCGAGCACTTCGCGGCCGCTCCAGCGCGAGTCGAAGGACGGCAGAAGTCGTTAAGCCTTTAACGATCTTCTGGGGTGCGGTCTGGTGAGAACCCAGACCCCCTCGCGGCGTGAAAAAATCACGACGGGAGGGTTTTCGCCATTTTCAGCCTTTGGGAGCCCTCGCCGGACCTCGGGACCGTCAAAGAACGGCTCAGGATGAAGAGCCAGTCCCAGGGAATGGGTCGAGACCTCTGGGGGTCGACGTCATGAAAAAATCATGACGTCGGGGGCCTGGAAATCTCGAGGCGGATCCAGCCGCGGCCACGAGGGCGCCCCAGGACGCTCCAAGGCATCCAGAAAACGAGCCTCGAGCCTGAACCTCGAAGCCTCGATGCTGACGCTGACGTTGTCGGCATGAGTCTCGTGCTGGATGCTGCCACCCGAGATCGCAAGAAGGAGCAGCTGCGTAAACATGCCTCGTCGGAGCTCCGCGCGAGTTCGTCGGAGCTCCGCGCGAGTCTCTTGGACCGGCGCTGCCCCCCTCCGGCGCCGCTCCTGGCGCGATCCGTGCGCCGAGGAAGGGGGGTCCAGCGCCGATGCAAGAAATCCGGGCGGAGCGCCGAACATTTATGTTTGTGCCGTTTTTTGTTCCACCACGAGGGAAAAAACACACACTGTGGGAACAAAAAACACATACGTGTTTTTTTTTGTCCCACGTGTTTTTTGTCCCACAGTGTGTGTGTGTTATTTTTCCCCCACTGTGTGTGTGTGTTTTCCCACTGTGTGTGTGTGTGTGTCTGTGTGTGTGTGTGTCTGTGTGTGTGTGTGTGTGTGTGTGTGCGTGCGTGCGTGCGTGCGTGTGTGTGTGTGTGTGTGTGTGTGTGTGTGTGTGTGTGTGTGTGTGCGTGCGTGCGTGCGTGCGTGTGTGTGTGTGTGTGTGTGTGTGTGTGTGTGTGTGTGTGTGTGTGTGTGTGTGCGTGCGTGTGTGCGTGCGTGCGTGCGTGCGTGCGTGTGTGTGTGTGTGTGTGTGTCTGTGTGTCTTTTGTATGCTCGTGCCGTTTTTGGTTCCTCGACGAGGGCCAGCCGAGCAGCACAAACAAGCGGATCCTCGGCGCCGACAGGCGGCGCGCGCAGGCTGCCCGCGCAGGCTCGTCGGCCCGCGCAGGCCACCCGCGGTGGGCGCGCCTGCGGCAGCCTGCGCCAGGGGCCCTCTTGCGCTCGACGCTCGGGTGACGTTGGCGCCGTCGGCACGAGCTGCTCGGCATCGCTCGGGCGTGTGCATTTTTTCCCTCGGCGAGGGCCATCGAGGAGCCGTCGGCATTGCAAAAAAACCCAGCATTGCAAAGGATTGCAAAAAAAAAGATTGCAATCCTTCGTTGCTCGGCATCTCAAAAAAGGGTTGCAGAGGATTGCAGACAAGGATTGCAAAAAAGGGTTTTTTTTGCAATCCTTCGTTCAAAGGGTTTTTGTTGCAATCCTTCGTTGCTCGGCGTCGCTCGGGCGTGTGCATTTTTTCCTTCGGCGAGGGCCATCGAGGAGCATCCCGGATCGCTTGGAGAAGAAGCCACGCGCGAAACCGACAAAAAAGACACGGGGAATGGGCGTCCGAGCGATGGCCAGGTTAGGGGAACAAAGCATGGCATAAGCATAAAAACTCGGAGGTCCGCGCGGATCTCTCGGATCGGCGCTGGACCCCCTCCCTGGCGCGCGGAGCGCGCCAGGGGCGGCGCCGGAGGCGCCGCTGGGGGGCCCCAGCGCCGATCCGAGAAATCCGCGCGGACCTCCGAGTTTTTATGTTTATGCCACTTTTTGTTCCCCCATGAGTATCGTGGTGGATGCCACTACCCGAGAACCAGCTCGTTGTCTTCCCCCCCCTCAGTTGCCCTGATACGCCCGCTTATGAAGCCCAGCACGCGCCGTGCTCAACACGTCCGTGCCAACATGCCGCGCGTGGGCTCGGCATGTGCTGGCCCACGTTTTGCCGAACGCATCGCGCCAGAACTACGCGTTCGTTCTGCCTGTGGACTCCGTGTCAACACGCTGCGTGTTGCGCGTCAGGGCTCGAGCCAAACGGTGCTCTGGCGACTTCGTGGACCGCTTCCGTGTTGCCTGCCTTCGTCCCGCAGCCTGCGCAGCAAAGACGGAACGGGGGCATAGCGAGGGGAAGCGACAGCAAATACGCAAAACACTGTTTGGCGCGAGCCCCGCTGCGTGCTGCTTACCGGCCCCGGGGCGGTTCACTGCCCCCCGGGTGCCAAAATCACGACCAGAGCCCCGGACCCCATCTTTCTCGAGCCGGCTCGATTTGTGAGGGTCCGGGGCCCGACAGGGAGCGAAAACGCCCGCAGTGAAAAAGTTGCAACGCCAGGATCTCAGGCTAAGCGATGCGTGTTGCTCACCGGGGCAGCTCACTACCCCCCCCCCCCAGGTGCGGGTGCGGCCCGTCGCCGTCGTCGTCATCGTCGCCGTCGTCGTCGTCGTCGTCGTCGTCGTCGTCGTCGTCGTCGTCGTCGTCGTCCTTGTCGTCCTTGTCGTCCTTGTCGTCCTTGTCGTCGTCCTCGTCGGCGTCGTCGCCGTCGCCGTCGTCCTTGTCGTCCTTGTCCTCGTCGTCGTCGTCGGCGTCGTCGTCGGCGTCGGCGTCGTCGGCGTCTTTGTCGTCGGCGTCGGCGTCGGCGGCGGCGGCGTCGGCGTCGTACCCCCCCGAGGTGCGGGTGCGGCCCGCCGGCGGCGCCGCGGAGCTCCTGGGCGGGGCGGTGCTCCGCGTCCGCAGCCCGCCGCGGCCGCCCCCGCTCACGGGCGCCGGGGGCCTGCCGGAGCTCCGCCCGGGCCCGCCAGGCCTCGGGGGCGGCGCTGTCGGGCATTGGCGGGGCGCCCCCTTGGACGCCGAAGATGAAGAAGGAGAAGAAGGATAATAATAATATAAAGAAGGAACACCATAAGATGAACCATAAAAAATCGAATATGAATGATAATAACTAAACAGAATAATAATACTGAGAAGAAGAAGAAGAAGAAGAAGAAGAAGAAGAAGAAGAAAGAGAAAGAGAGGAGGACGAGGAGCATCATCGAAGAGAAAGGAGGAGGAGGGGGGAAGAGGAGGAGGAGGAGGAGGAGGAAGATAATAAGAAGAAAGAACGAGAGCGAACGAAGACGAAAAGAAGACGCATAATAATAGACTCGGAGGAGGGAAAGTTACCCATGCCACTACCCTTCCCTCGTTTTCCTCTTTTTGGGCCTCCCATGGGAGGCCCTCCTCGCCACCGCTGGATTCGCTTCGCCATTCTGGTCAGAACGCCCCCTTGGGGAGAGGCCCGGGGAGTAGCGGTGTCGGTACTTCTCGGTGTCCCCGGCATGAAGGACGTCCCGGCGCGTCTCGCAGGCCGCGCTGACGCGCGGGCATTTCAATGCGAGTCGGTGACTCGGGCGGGCGCGGTGTCATGGCGACGTCGGCAGGGGCGGACACGATGATGATAGTAACGAGGCTGGTGACGGTGGTGACAAGGACAACAACAAGGCCAATGACGGCGCCGCTGCTGATCACGCCGAAGACGATGATGGTGCCCACTCCACGTGCCGACAAACATGAATCGTCGACCACTTGCGAACCCGACACTGACGGGCCCAATCGACGCTCGGGTACAGTATACCCCCGCTGGGGTTCACCTGGCTGCAGACATCCTTCGATTTCGAAGCCTGCAGCCGCCGTTTCAGAAGTCTGACCTGCAGGGGACATGCGATTGTCTCAAGCAGGTGCACAAACATAAACTTTCGGAGCTCCGCGCGGACCTCTTGGGGTCCAGCGCCGATCCAAAACAATCGGTTCGGACCGCCGAGAATAGATGTCGGCCTTTGCGGGAACACACAACCAGAGAAGTTGGCAGGAAAACATCACGGGCTCATCCGATATTGGCACTCGAGTGTGCAGGCGCAGTCCCCAGCCATTCGTTGATCGACGTGCGTTTTCCCCGATGCACTCCGTAGCTTCTGCACGTCGATTAGCTATTCCGCCTGTGTCCACTCGGAATGCGGCGCCGTTGGCATGTGGAGTGCGTTGGCAGTTTTCACGAACGGACGTTTTGCTATAGGGGATTACGCCCCCCCCCCCCCCCCAAACGTTACGGAGGGAAAGGCTCAGGAACACATTCAAAACAAACATTGGTTTCCTGGGTTCAAGAAGTCTGTCTCCTAGCGCTGTCGCGCCTGAGGGTGGCTCGCCAGGTTTGCGAAGCAGGCGAGTAGCAAACAACAGTTGGACAGCAGTGCGTGGCGGGGGAAGCATCAACGCAGCGTGCACCAGAACCGTCAGCACTTTGGCCCGTGAGCCGCCTCGAGCGGCGTGCATCGCAGCCGCCGTAACTTTCGCTTTGATCCTGAAAAGAACAAAGTGTTTGGCTGTGTTTGTTTTTCTGGTGCAATTGACGCTTCCGGGGCCAAGGCCCATCTCGCCCCCTCGCCACCCCCCCTTGGACGATGGCAACGATCGTACGCAAGGGGGTGGGCTGGACCCTCCCCCACATGATGGTGCTCGCGCGCATATTGGTCACAGTGGGGGACGATGACGGCGCCCTCGCATCGGCGATGCAGGTTTTGGAAAGGGTCGACATGCGCGCTCGGCCGACGTGCGAGAGTGGTCCGCGTGGTTTTATTTGACGCGGATCGCGCCCCCCCCTCCCCCACCACCACCACCGCCGCCGCCGCCGCCACCACCGCCACCACCACCACCACCACCACCACCACCGCCACCACCACCACCACCACCACCACCACCACCACCACCGCGCGATGTCGGCATGCGGCGCGAGAGGCCTGTTTAGCAGAAATCCATGCGAATGTTGAAACACCGATGGTTTTCTTCAGACTTCGCAAGAGCGCGCGCGAAAGCTTGTTTTGCAGACTGCGTTGCGAAACCATGTGTTTTGACATTTGGTTTCGAAATCGTTGCGAAACCGAAGGTTTTGGACGGATTTCGGCACGCGCGCGCAACGACGCGCGCGCGCTTTTCGCCCCCCCACTCTTGGCAGAGGATCCTCGCGACGGGATTCGCGCAACGGCGCTCGCGCGATTTCGACGCGCGCGCGAGGCCTGTTTGGTAGCATGTTCTGAAAATGGGGGAAAACTACGTTTTTTTTACATAGGCATGAATTAGCAAGAGCGCGCGCGCTTTGTCTTCGAAAATTGCACTCGGTTTTGAAATCCTTCCGAAGCCGAAAACTTTTCTGCGAATTTCGGCATGCGCGCGACGACGCGCGCGCGTGCACTTCGCCCCATCTGTTGCGAGGGACTTATGAAAACTTTTGGTTTTTGATCAACGCGTGCGCGCTTAGTATTTCGTTGCAGAGGATGGCGGGGGGGGGGGGGGAGGGGGGTCGATGCCAGTTGGGCCGGGGTGGTATGGGTTCATAGTTACGATGGGCGATGGGGGGGAATTACGTTACAAGTGCAATGCGAAAACGGGTGCCGATAAGCCCGGGGCGGGGGGTAGAGTTTATTTATTCTTTAGGAGAACCTACGCGGTGCAATCCACCGATGCTCAACTCGAAGTTGCCCACTCCGCTGCTCGCGCAAACATCCCACCCACCCACCCGCAACTTGGTTTGCAAACCCCGTGCGGAAGCGATTGCGATGGGTGCTTGGCCTTGGCCGGTGCATCTCTGCGGCCGCGCTAGCCCGCGCATTCTCGCGCGCGCAGCGGCCAGCTAGTTTGGCGCGACCGACGCGAACGCGGCGGCGCTCGCCGCTGGGCACATCCCAGCGGGCACTGCAGTGCGAGTCGGAGACTTGGGCGGGCGCGGTGCCGCGGCTACGTCGACGGCGGTGGACGCGACGGTGATCGTAGCGACGCTGGCGACGATGCTGACGGCGACGACGGGGCAGCCAGTGACGGCGCCGACGCTGATCACGCCGAAGACGATGACGGTGTCTTCGCGTCGGCGAGGAAGGTTTTGGAAAGAATTCGAAATGCGCGCGCGGCAGACGCGCGAGAGTGGCCCGCGCGGTGTTCTTCGACGCGAATCGCGCCAACCCAGCCCGCGCGCAAGGGCGCCCGAACGATTTCGACATGCGCGCGCGACGCCCGTTTGGTCGCATGCTATGAAAATGTTGCAACAAACCGCTGGTTGTTGAATGATTCGGCAAGAGCGCTCGGGCAGATGTTTCATAATTGTTGGGCGCGAAATTCAAATGTGTTTCATGGGTTTTCTTGAAGCGGGATGTTGAAATCGTTGAACGCATTGCGCGTTTGGTTTTCGACGCGCGCGCAGCGGCCGCGCGCGCGCCCCGCGTTGCATTATTTCATCAGGGCTTCGTGCCACAAGCTCATCTGGGATAAATGCATGTGCGCCGCATGGTACGATGTTGACACGGATGAAGGGGGGGGGGTCGATGCCGGCCGGCATGGGATGGCATGGGCTCACAAGGGAAATTTACAAAGGGTCACGATCATATGCGAATCTCCTATCGAAGCGCGTGGCTGATAACCCCGGGGGGGGGGGGGGGGGGGCGATGGGGGTGCAGTCTTTTTATGTGAAAAAGTTGATCTTGACATACGAGTTGACACATCCCATGCTCTTTCAAACGTCCCACCCGCCCACCCGCAATTTGATTTGTTGCAAGACGCATCCGGTGGCGATTGCGATGAATGCTCGGCGTTGGCAGGTGCATCTCTGCAGCCGCGCCAGCCCTAGCGCGCGCAGCGGCCAGCTATTTTTTTGCCGCCGAGGCGGCCGCGGCGGCGCTGACCGCTGGGCGCGTCCCAGCGGGCACTTCAGTTCGAGTCGACAACTTGGGCGGGCACGGCATCATGTCAACGCTGATTACGGTAAACACGACGATGTGAGTGGCGATGCTGGTGGCGATGTTCGCACCGACGATGGCGCGGCCAGCGCGGGCGCCGATGCCGATCGCACCGACGACGATGACGCCGTACTCGCGTAGATGATGAAGGTTTTGGGAGGAGTTCGGAATGCGCGCGGCAGACGCGCGAGAGTGGCCCGCGCGGTCTTATTTGACGCGGATCGCCCCCCCCCCCCCCCGCCCCCCAGCACGCGCGCAAGGGCGCGCGAAGTCCATGGACATGTTGAACAAAAACACATTGTTTTCTTTGGAATTTGCCAGAGCGCGCGTGCAACCTTTTCTTGAAAACCGATGCTGCGAAACCAGCTTTGTTCGATTGTGCCTTTGACATTCGGTTTTGAAGCCGTCGCGCAGCTGGAGGTTTTGGACGGTTTATGGCGCGCGCGCGCGCGCGACGACGCGCGCGCGCGCATGTCGCCCCATTTTCTACCAAGGATCCTCGCGACGGCACGCGCGCAGAGGCGTTCGAACGATTTTGGCACGCTCGCGCGAAGCTCGTTCGGTTGCATGTTCTAAAAATTTTGCCCTGTTTAAAGAAAACGCTTTTTTTTTTTTTTTTTTTTTTTTTTAAAAAAAAAAAAAAAAAAAAAAAAAATGCAAGGGCGAGCGCTTCTTCATAAAATAATCTGCGCTGCGAAACCATGTGCTTATTGTTTTGGGACGGTCGATTTTGACATCCTTCCAAAGCCGATGCATGTTGAATGGTTTCAGCATGCGCGCGCGACGACGTGCGAGCGCGCACTTCGTCACATTTTGCGCAGAGGCGTCTCAGCAACTGATGCTTTTGTCGAACGAGTGCGCACGCATAGTATGTTTTGCAGAGGATGGCGGGGGGGTCGAACCGGCTTGGCTGAGATGATTTGAGGTCATACTCCGGATGGGCGATGGGGCAGAATCATATGTGAATTGCAATGCAATAAGGTGCGCGTATAAAGCCGGGGGGGGGTCCGAATTCTTTTTTTCGGAAGAAATAATTTGCCGAACTTGCAGTTGTCAATTCCACGGCTCGCGCAACCATCCCACCCGCCCACCAGCAACTTGGTCTGCAAAACCCATGCGGAAGCGATTACGATGAATGCTGGGTGTTGGCTGGTGCATTTCTGCGGCCGCGCTAGCCGGCGCATGCTCGCGCGCGCAGCGGCCAGCTAGTTTGGCGCGACCGACGCGAACGCGGTGGCGCTGACCGCTCGGCGCATCCCAGCGGGCACTTCAGTGCGAGTCGGCGACTTGGGTGGGAGCGGTATCATGGCAACGTCGACAACGGTAGACACGATGATGATAGTAGCGATGTTGGTGGCGATGCTGACAGCGACGACGGGGCAGCCAGGGGCTGCGCCGATGCTGATCACGCCGACGACGATGACGGCGTCTTCGCGTCGGCGATGAAGATTTTGGAAAAGGTTCGAAATGCGTGCGCGGCAGACGCGCGAGAGCGGCCCGCATGGCATTACTTGGCGCGGGTCGTGCCACCCCAGCACGCGCGCAAGAGCGCTCGAACGATTTCGACGCGCGCGCGAGGCCCGTTTGGTAGCACTTAATGAAAATCTTGAACATCTTGTAGTTTTCTCAAGAATTCGCAGGCTCGCGCGCGCAAGTTTTTTGGGGAAATCCGCGTTGCGAAACCATGGTTTTGTATGTTGTTTGGACACTTGATTTTGAAATCGTTCCGAAAACGATGGTTTTGAAGGATCTCGGCATGTGCGCGCGACGACGCGCGCGCGCGTGCACTTCGCCCCTTCCTATTGCAAGGAATTCTTGGAAACTGATGATTTGTTTCCAGCGAGTGCGCGCGCATAATATATTGCGTTGCAGAGGATTGCGTGTGTGGGGGGGGGGGGGGGGTCGATGCTGGTTGGGCTGGGATGGTACGAACTCATATCTAGGATGGGCGATGGGGGTGAATCGCATGCAACTTGCAATGCGAACAGGGGGTGTCGATAATTCCGAGGGGGGGGTAGCGTCTATGTCTTTATTCGCACGGAGAATTGATTTTAACAAACGAGTTGACACATCCCATGCTCTTGCAAAAACCCACTCACCCACCCGCAACTTGGTTTGCAAAGCCCACGCGGTGGAGACTGCGATGCACGCGTGGCGTTGGCTGGTGCATTTCTGCGGCCGCGCCGACCCAATCACGCGCGCGCAGCGGCCAGCTAGTTTGGCGCGATGACGCGGCCGCGGCGGCGCTGACCGCTGGGCGCATCCCAGTAGGCACTTCGCTGCGAGGTGGCGACTTCGGCGGGCGCGGTATCATGGCCACGTCGACAACGGTAGACACGACGATGATAGTAGCGATGCTGGTGGCGATGTTCGCACCGACGATGGCGCGGCCAGTGTGGGCTCCGATGCTGATTTCGCCGACGACGATCGCGGCGCCCTCGCGTCGGTTAAAAGGTTGCGGGAAGAGTTCGACGCGCGCGCGGGGCCGACGCGCGAGAGTGGCCCGCGCGGTATTATCGCATTCGGAAAGGGGCGCGCGGATGATGTCAGCATGCGCGCGCGAGAGGCCCCTTTGGTAGCATGCCATGAACATGTTGAAGAACTTCTGGTTTTCTCAAGAATTCGCATGAGCGCGAGCGCATTTTTTTGTTGAAAATTGATGTTGCGAAACCATGTGTTTTCGTGTGTTGATTGGACACTCGTTTTTTGGAATCGTTACGAAATCTGCGGTTTTTGATGGATTTCGGCACGCGCGCACGACGAGGCGCGCGCGCCTTTCGTCCAGTTTTTTTTCGCACGGGGTTCTCACGACGGCACGCGCGCAAGGGCGTTCGAACGATTTCGACGTGCGCGCGCGCGAAGCCAATTTGGTAGTATGTTCTGAACATGTTGAACAGCTTATGGTTTCCTGAGAATTTGCAAACGCGCGCGCAAGTGCTTTTGACCATCCGTGCTGCGAAACCGTATCGACGGGACTTAAAGGTTCCCGGCATGCGCGCGCGACGACGCGCGCGCGTGCACTTCGTCTTGTTTTCGGCATGGAATATTGAAAACTGACGATGTTTGATCAACGTGTGTGCGCGCATAGTCGCATAGTATTTCTTTGCAAAGAATGTGAAGTACTTTGGGTCGATACCGTCTGGGCTGGGATGGTACGAGTTCATCCTTAAGATGGACGATGGAGCAGAATCATATGCAATTTGCAGTACGAAAGAGGAAAGTGATAATCCCCGGGGGGGGGGGGGGGGGGGGGGGGGGTAGAGTCGGGTAGAGTATTTTGTTCATATATACATATATACTTACACACACATACACACATTGAAAAATCTATGCGGGCCAGTCTATATGGTGTGACCTGCGTGGTGCAATTCACTTGGCGAACTTGAAGCGCTGTCAACTCCAGTGCTCGCGCAACCATCCCACCCGCCCACCCGCAACTTGGTTGCAAAACCCAATGCGGAAGCGATTGCGATGAAAGCTTGGTGTTGGCTGGTGCATCTGCGCGGTCGCGCTGGCCCGCGCATGCTCGCGCGCGAAGCGGCCAGCTAGTCTGGCGCGGCCGACGCGAACGCGGTGGCGCTGACCGCTCGGCACATCCCAGTGGGCACTTCAGTGCGAGTCGGCGACTTGGGCGGGAGCGGTATCATGGCAACGTCGACAACGGTAGACGCGATGATGATAGTAGCGATGTTGGTGGCGATGTTGACAGCGACGACGGGGCAGCCAGTGACGGCGCCGATGCTGATCACGTCGATGACGATGACGGCGTTTTCGCGTCGATGATGAAAGTTTCGGAAGGAGCTCTAAATGCGCGCGGCAGACGCGCGAGAATGGCCCGCATGGAGCTATTTGGCGTTGTTCGGCGATTTTGAAGGCTATCGACGCGCACGCATAAGCTGCTCGCGCGACAGAAGTGGTGAATAACCATTGGTTGTTCGGGATTCGGAAAGCGCGCGCGGATAGAACGCACCATGCATCCTCATACGAATCTGCATAAGCGCGCGCGGATGGAATGCGCGCTTATGCAGATTTGTATGAGGATGTATGGTACGATTCGAGTGATTTCATGAAGCTCGGTCCACGCTGTGTTTGGCAGGATTTCGACCTGCGCGCGCGGCGGCCGCGCGCATGTGCCCTGCATTTTTAAAAAGGGATTGTGGCAGGCGCGCGACCGCTGTTGAATGAGATCGATGTGCGTGCAAAAATTGCCCGAGAAGCCCGATGTGACGTGCACGTTGAAAAACCATGGGTTTCGGGAAAATTCGGCAACAGCGCGCGGGCAGATGTTTCAGAATTTGTGGGTGAGAAAATCGTATGTTTTCATCGGTTGTTTTGAAGCGGGATGTTGACATTATTGAAAACACAATGTGTTTATAAGGATTTTGACATGCGCGCGTAGCGGCCGCGCGCGTGTGCCCCGCATGGTATTTTTTACAAGGGATTCGCGAAAAAAGGCGATGTGGAACCGAGTGAAATCACCGTATGATATTTGCAAGGGGACCGAGGGGGACTGATACCGAACTGGCTGGGATAGTATGAATTCACTGGTCGGATGGACATTGGGTCAGAATCATATGTGTTTTGCATGGGTTCCCGGGGAGTCGATGTGGCGCAATATTTGTGGCGCGACCTATGAGGTGCAAGTTATGTGGGGCTCTATATCCATGTGGTGCTGTCCGTGTACTGGTATGTTCCTCTTCTTATTTTTTATATGCCCGGGCGGGGGAAAACCCGTCCCCCCCCCCAAACCGGACTTCCGGGATCTGGGGTTTTGGGACCCTCCGGACGGGCCTCGAAGCGGTTCCCGGGCTTCGCAGGGCGTTTTGCTAAGCCTTCCCAGTACACCTAGGGCGATCAGGGGGGTCATCGGAGACGTCCCAGGGACCCCCAAGACAGCACAAGAGCGATCCAACAGTGACCGACGTGACCTCAATATGGCCCAAGAGGCCTCCAGGACGGCCCCAAAGAGGCCTCCAAGAGCACTCCCAAGAAGGCCCTCAGAGGCACAAATAATTGATTTTCTGCTGGTTTTGGTGAATTTTGGGGTTCTCTTCTTTTTGGCTTCCCGACGCTCCAAGACGGCGGTCTTCTGGGCGTCCGAAGCCGCCTGGAAGGCTCCAAAATCGCCCCACAACCATCTGAAAGGGCTTCCAGGCTGTCCAAGAGAGCCCCAAAACGGCACAACACGGGTCCAAGATGGCCCTCACAGAGCCCCATGGCGGCCCAAGATGGCCCAAAAACACCCTCCGACGCATTCCAAATCATGACCGTCGTTCAGGGAGACCGCGGTTGGAGGCAGGGTGGCCCGAGGAAGCCCCCAGAGGCCCCCAGAATACGCCCAGGAGGCTTGCAGAAGGCCTTAAGGAAGCCTGAAACAACTTTTGTGAGGCCCCTAGAGGCTCTCCATGGAGGAGCCTCCGCAGAAAAGAGCTGAGGAGGATGGCGAAAATACGGACGAAAAAGCATGGAGGAAGGATAACGAAAAACATTATTATAGCTGCGATGGCGGAAAAGGCAACAAAGAGTTATCGCTACGTTGTCGGCTTCACCTTCCTGCTATTCCGCCTGCATACCAAACTTCAAGGGCCAAGGTGCATGGCGCGAAGCGCCACTGCAGTCTTGTGAGTGTGTGTATATATATATATATATATATATATATTTATATATATATATATATATATGATACAGTCTTTGTGGTGCAACGTGTTGCAATATATAGGTGTTGCAAGCGCTGCGGTGCTATCTATGCTGCGCAACCTGTAGAGTGAAACACATATAGTGAAACCTGCGCGGTGCAACCTATGTGGCGCGATCGATGTTGCGCAAGCATGTTGCGCAAGTGGTGCTATATACATACACATTCCTAAACACAGCCAAATGTGCGTATGTGTATGCATATATACATACATACGTACATTCACACAAACATACATGCATACAACATATAGTTATACATAGACACCAACATAATCATACACGTACGCACATGCACATACATATACGTGTACACATACATATACACATACATATACATTACATGTACGCATACATATACACATACAAATACATATACCTATACATATACACATCCATATACATATACCCTTACATATACATATGTGTGTGCGTGGCCAATGTATTCGGTGCATCACATATTGTGCAGCTTATATTTACACATACACACATGCACACATATGTGTATGGTGAAATGTACGTGGTGCAATTTACCCTTCCAGGCTTGAAGTTGTCATGTCTGCTGCTCGCAAAATCACCCCATCCATCCACCCGCAACTTGGTTTTGCAAAGCCCAGGCTGCGGCGATTTCGATGGCTGCTTGGCGCTGGCCAGCGCATCGCTGCGGCCGCGCTGGCGCGCGAAAGCTCGCGCGCAGAGCGGCCAACTAGTGTGGCGCGACCGACGCAGCCGCGGTGGCGCAGACCGCTGGGGATTCCCCAGCGCGTGTCGCAAGCTTCGCTGACGCGCGGGCACTTCAGGGCGAGTCGGTGATTCGGGCGGGCGCGGTACCATGGCAATGCCGGCAACGGCCGACAATGATGGTAGACATGCTGGTGGCGATGATGACAACGACGAAACCAAGGCCAATGACGGCGCCGATGCTGGTCACTCCGATAGCGATGATGGTATCCACGTGTCGGTGATGAAGGTTTTGGAAGTTTGACATGCGCGCGCGACCGACGGGCGCGAGTGGCCCGCGTGGTATTATGTGACGAGGACCGTGCCCCTTGCCAGGCACGCGCGCAAAGGGCGTTCGAACGATTTCGAAATGCCCGCGCGAGATGCCCGCTCGGTCGCATTCGATGAATCTGTCGAAGAACCGATGGTTCTCATAAGAATTCGCAAAAACGCGCACACATATAAAACACGTCATCGTGCAAAACCATCGGATGTTGCATTGATTCGGGATCTTCGCTCTTGAAGTCGTAATGAACCTTAGGTCTTTGAGGGATGTCGGCATGCGCGCGCGACGACTCGCGCATGTGTGGGCTCTTTCACATGTCCGGCAAAAGTTCATTGCAAATTAATGATTTGCAGGAAAAATGCGACTTGCTGAGAAAATGCGAGTGCGCGCTTAGGTTTATTTGACGAGGGCGAAGGGAATACCGCTTTTGGTTTTGGATGTTGTGAGTTCGTATGGAACATGAAAATGGGGCATAACTACATGTAAATTGCACATCCCCGGTGGGCGTGATAAGTCCAGGGTGATGGTGGTAGATCTCAATGCTTGTTAGAAAGGAGAACCTAGGGCGGCGACGAGTCGGCGACGGCGGCAACAGAGCCGCCAGACCGACACAGGCCCAGTTCCTCAGAAGAGAAGTAAGAACCCCTAAGTGCAAACACTGATTGGGACATCCCAGTGGGTTCGGGGCAGGGGCGGCAGGTTCAATGTTTTCGGGCGTTTTCGTAGGTTCTCGGTTGTACCTCGTAGAGCTCTTCGGCGATGAGCTAGAGGAATTCCGGCGTGGGGTGAAGCTAGTTGGCCCACCCGGCCCGGGCGGACAATGTGATGACCTGGGGTCTTGTTTTGAAGATTCTGAGAGGCTTGACCATTCGTTTTAAGAAGCGGTATTTTTCGCACCTGTAGTAGGTTATGCTGCGTCTGCCTGTCGAATTCTCAGGTCCGTAGCTGCAGTAGTACTATCGAAACACTTGGGGGAACCGACGTCGCATAAAACCGAAAAAGAAAACATGTTGCGAGTTCTGAAGCTGATCTCGAAGGAAGCTCTCTGCTTGTTATCTGAGCACTAATCTGCGTGTCAAGAGCTCCACGAGGGCCCGGCGGTAACCTGGTTGACGCTTTACCGCCGGCTCCCAGTTGTCCAGCAGCCTCGGGCCGCGTGCTGTACGTCCAGCAGCTGCGCCCCGCCGAAAGCGTCCCCGGGGGTGCCCGGCTCGTCCCGAACGGGCGCAGCAGCCCGAGCTGTGGCCGGAAACCGCTGGGATGGGGGCTGGCTCAGGGGGGACGCATCGACCTCCCATCGCCCACTGATCGCCGACAGGAGACCGACAGCCCACGTCGCCCAGGATCATGCGGGTTCGCCGTCGGGGGCCCGACGGCGATGCATCGGCGACGCATCGCCGATTCCAGGCCGACGGCCCTCCCGCGAGGCAGTCCCCCACTGCCCGGACCTGCGGCGCTCCAAGTTTCTCGATGCGTGGACGCATCGAGAAAGATGGACCTCCACAGGTCTGGACAAGTTCCCTACAGGGCCGGTGTGTCATCCCGAGTCGTCTCCTGACGGTCCCGGGTCGGGGCCCGCTGGGCGGCCCCAGGAGCCGCAAGTGGCCCGAGTTTGGTCGCTCCAATTTGTTCGGAGCCTCGGTTTTTTTGGCTACGGTAGGTTCGCGTCGCGTCGCCTGGCGGCGACCCCGCCGCCAGCGATCAAGGCTGAACGCCGCCTGTGGCCCAGAGCCGGCCACTGTGGAGCGCACTGGCGATCGAAAAGCCGCCGATCCTTCCAGGTGGAGTGGTCCACGTGGTGTCAGAAACTAACGCCCGGGTGGTCACGACGCGGACCCGCCGTCACGTGCCCCCGCAAGGGCACACGCTGCTGTCGGCGAGCTGGGCGCGGTCCGCGGTGGTCTCCGGGCGCGGCCACGTCTGCGCCGCGCGCGTGGCGGGCCGCTCCTACGTCTCCGAGTGGCTGCCCGAGGGCGCCACGGACTGCGCGGTGCTGCTGCCGCGGTGGGAGCGCGTGGCCGCCGCGGGGACGGTGAGCTTCGGGCTCCTCCTCCTCCTCCTCCTCCTCCTCCTCCTCCTCCTCCTCCTCCTCCTCCTCCTCAGAGGAGGAGGAGGAGGAGGAGGAGAATGAGGAATTTGAACTGGCTTTGCGACTCGTTCGTCGCTTTCGCCCTTCTGGGCCTCGGGACCGTCCAAGAACGACTCGCGCGTTGAAGCACCGGTCCCAGGGAACGATGGGCCAAGACCTTTGGGGGGGGGTCGACGCTGCGGGAGGACGAGGTATATCGATACTGCGACGCTTGCCCCGTTTTCGTCTTCTTGCGGCTGCCTGGGAGGCCCTCGTCGCCACGGCCGACATTCTGGTCAGAGCGCGCCCCAGGCGAGGTCCGCGGGGTAGCGGCATCCGTACCTGTTGGTTTCCCCAGTCGGGGAAACGTAAGAACCGAGTATGCCAGAACTCGGGTTTGCCGACGTTTTTTTGACGAGCGCGTCCTGGATTTTGACGGTCCGGTTTTCGTGGGATGTCTGCAGCTGGAGCTCGCGTCAAATTTCGGATTGGGTCTCGTCATGTTTACGATGGGCCCGTCAGGCCTACCCGAGTCCCCCGTACCCGAGTCTTACGTCTCCCCGATCCAGGCTCGCCGTGAACGGCGATGCGTCGACACTGGAGGGCGCCATGCAGTGGCTCGACTTCGAGCCGCGGCCCTTCCCGGATGTTCTGCACGCCTCGCCGCAGGTTTCCAAGAAGACGACGACGAAGAAGAATACGTTGAAGAAGAATACGCAGAAGAAAGAGAAAAATGATAATACTAATAATAATGATAATAATAATAATAAAATGAATAATAAAAAAGAATAATAATAATAATCATAAGAATAATAAGAATAATAATAATAGTAATAATAATACTAATAATAATAACAATCACGAAAATAAGAAGGACCGTCGACCACTTGGCGAACCCTACCCCTACGGGCCCAACCGATGCTGGGGCATCGGGCGCCCCCGCCGGGGCCCACCCGGCTGCAGACCGCCTTCCACGCCTGCACCCGCAGCGCCGCCGTCTCGGGAATCCGACCTGCAGGGTTGGGGTCCACAACATGCGGTTGCCCAAAGGACCTCCTCCTCCTCCTCCTCCTCCTCCTCCTCCTCCTTCCTCTTCCTTTTTCCTCCTCCTCCTCCTCCTCCTCCTCCTCCTCCTCCTCCTCCTCCTCCGCGGCCGCCGTCTCGGGAATCTGACCTGCAGGGCTGGGGTTCATCAGGGGAGGCCAAACGTACCCCAGAACAGACGTACCCTGGAGTGGGGGCCTCAGGGCCCGCCTCGTGGCGCCCAGGATTGCGTTTTGGCGACCACCGTGGCTGGATTCATGGCCGCTGCGACACCTCACTGGGGGTACGTCGTCCTGTGGGTACGTTTGGCCCTTCCCAAGTTCACATGCGGTTGCCCAAGGGCGCTGCGCAGACATCACTTTTTTGGACCTCCGCGCGCATTGCTTGAGGTCCAGCGCCGATCCGCCGCCTCGGAAATCTGACCTGCAGGGTTGGGGTCCACATGCGGTTGCCCTAAGGCGCTGCGCAGACATCACTCTGGGACCTCCGCGCGGAGTGCTCGGGGTCCGGCGTCGATCCGCCGTCTCGGGAATCTGACCTGCCGGCGGGGTCCACATGCGCTTGCCCAACAGGCGCTGCGCAGACATCACTCTTGGACCTCCGCGCGGAGTGCTCGAGGGATCCAGCGTCGATCCGCCGTCTCGGAAATCTGACCTGCCGGCGGGGTGCACATGCGCTAGGAGGAGGAGGAGGAGGAGGAGGAGGAGGAGGAGGAGGAGGAGGAGGAGGAGGAGGAGGAGGAGGAGGAGGGGAGGGGGAGGAGGAGGAGGGGGGAGGAGGAGGAGGAGGAGGAGGAGGAGGAGGAGGAGGAGGAGGAGGAGGAGGAGGAGGCGGAGGAGGAGGAGGAGGAGGAGGAGGGGGAGGAGGAGGAGGAGGAGGAGGACCTCTGCGCGGAGTGCTCGGGGCCCGGCGTCGATCCAGGAAGTCCGCGCGGACCTCCAAGGGCTGATGGCGGCCTCTGCGAGAAAATAACCGCCCAGGAAGGTCGACGAAGAAAATCTGACGTCGGCGTGCGAGTGTACCGGAGCAGTCTCCAGTCGCTTTCGCTCATCGACGCGCGTTTCCAGTGGTATACTCAGTGGTTCTTCTCTGACGTCGATGAGCCTCCCGCTGGGGTCCACTCGGAATGCGGTGTCGTACGCATATGGAGTGCCCGTGTTTTGCTAAAGGGTGTTTTATTTAATCTTCGAGGAGAAGAAACAACTGCAGAAGCAGAAATTGTCGGAGCTCCGCGCGGGTGCCTTCGGGCCCGGCGCCGATCCGAGGCAGCCTCGCGGCGCTCCGAGAGTTTCTGTTGATATGTGTTGTTCTGCTCCTCCGAGGTCATCGCCCACCCTCGCCTGGCGTGGCGCAGTCTTGGCCCCAGAGGGGCTCCGGCCCGCGAGCGAGCCATGGATCCATCCTGCCGCCGATCCTGCCGATTTGCCGATCGGCTCGTGCCGGGCGATCGATCGGGAGGGGCGCTCGGCACGCGGGGGCGCATCGTGGCGGCCAGACCCGGATCGGGATCAGGTGGTAAGGGAGGATGAAGGAGGGATGATAGATAGAGAGGGGAAGGAGAGGGGAAGGAGAGGGGAGGAGGAGGAGGAGGAGGAGGAGGAGGAGGAGGAGGAGGAGGAGGAGGAGGAGGAGGAGGAGGAGGAGGAGGGAAAAGGATGATGGAGGAGGGGAAAGAAGGAGGAGGCAAGAGGAATAGCAGAGGAACGTTCGCGTGGGCCAGGTGTCCCCAGCTGGCCTCGACAGGCAGACCCAGCTGGCCTCAGCAGGCCCCCTGCGCAGCCCTGGGCGGTCTCCGGCACCCTGGCGGGCGCCTCCTGCGGCAAGGGCCCTGGCGCTCCGCGCCCCAGGGCTGAGGTGCGGAGCGCGCCCCAGGCCACTCGGGCGGCCAGCTGGGACTGCTCGGGGGGCCTGCCTGTTGAGGCCAGCTGGGGCTACCTGGGGGGGCTCTGTGCGCAACCCGAACCCAGACCCCCGACGTCATGATTTTTCATGACGCGACCCCCAGAGGTCCGGACCCATTCCCGGAGACCGGTTTCTCATCCCGGGTCGTTTTTTGACGGTCCCGAGAGCCGGTAAGGGCCCGCCGAGGCCGAAAATAGCGAAAAACCTCTCGTCATGATTTTTGCATGACTCGAGGGGGTCTGGGAAGCCTCACCACACTGAGGTCTCGGCACCGCCCCTTCGTGGAGGCCGTCCCGAGTGCACCTGGTGGGCCACGGGCTGCTGCCGCCGCTGCCCGCCCAGGCCTACGACTGCGTGTTCGCCTCCCCGTGGGTCAAGGCCTGGGTGGTGCCGGCCGAGTGGCTCTCGTCAGGGCTTGCGCTGTGCGGCAGGACCCTGCAGCCGGCCGGGGGGCCGAGGTGGCTCAGCATTGGCTCCGGCCAGCAGGCCCGACATGCTCGCGCCGATTTTTTTTTGGTTAAAAAACAGAATCAAAATCAGGACGGGCAGTTTTTGGTCGTTTTCGGCCTCTGGGGGGCCCTTACCGGGCCTCGGGACCGTCAAAAAAAGACTCAGGACGTCGAGACCTCCAGGGGCTCGACGTCCTGGAAAAATCTTGACGTCGGGGGATGGGTCGGGCGTGTGCAATTTTGCTCGGCAGGGGGTTCTGGCCAGCAGAGCGGGGAGAAGGGGCCGGGGACAGGTTGTGAGCGGAGGTGCGCTCGCCCCCACTCGCCCGCTCCCCCCCCCCCTTGACCGATTTCCTCGGGAAGATCCAGCGCAGACCCCCGTGGCCGCTTCCGAGCAGGACCCCCACTGCCCACGAGCTGGGCGGCGCGGGGATCGTCAACTTCACGGCGGCGGTGCGGCTGCGCGTGGGAGGCGGCGGCGTGGCCAGCACGCAGGTGGCGCTCTACTACACCGACAGCCTGCTGGAGACGCAGGCGACAGCCTCGCCGGCGTGGGCCTTCTCGGACGAGGGCGCCGAGCTCACGATCACGGCGGTGCCGGGCGCGGCGTTCCGGCTCGGCCGCCGCCACCGCGCCGCAGCTGTGTGTCTTTTCGGCGGCGGACGGGGCGCAGCGCCGGTAGTGTACCTCACGGAGACGCGGGCGCGCTGCCGGGTGCCCCCGAACGTTCGCGCGGGCCGGACCGAGCTCACCATCGCTTCCGGCGAGGACCTCGACTAGACGTAAGAGTGACCTTTCGCCGGAGTGACCTTTGGTGCGGGCCCAAAGGGCCCCCCTCGTCGCCGAGCGCGAGGCGGCCAGTGGCGTCTTGCGCGCTGGTGCTTGGCCCCCCCACCCCGCGGCCCCCCCAGAAGCCGCGCACCAGAGGCCACCCTTGCCCAGGGTCACTCTTGCGTGTAGCCGAGAGGACGACCTGGTGGCCCCTGTCCCGGTCGTGCTCCACCCGCGCTTCGGGGTGCAGGCAGACCCAGCAGTCGTGATCGGGGAGGTGTCGAGGGAGAAATATAGGGGAGCGGAACATGGCATACATGAAAGCTATCGGAGGTCCGCGCGGATTTCTCGGATCGGCGCTTCACCCCCCTCCCTGGCGCGCGGAGCGCGCCAGGGGCGTCGCCAGAGGCGCCGCCAGGGGCCTCCAGCGCGGATCCGAGGAATCCGCGCGGACCTCCGAGTCTTCCTGTTTATGCCAGTTTTTCGCTCCCTTCGAATAATCACCTCCCCGACCCCCCGACCTGGCGTGTGGTGCTGCACGCCCCCGGGGCGTCTCCCGTGCGCAGCCCCGCCTGCCCTGCCCGATCCCGGCCCTGTGGGGTGCGCTCCCCGGGCGCGCTTCGCTCGTCCGGCTGCTTCACCGTTGCGAGGGCGGCTCCGCGGACCCCCGTTGCGAGGGCGGCCCCCCAGGCCCCCGACGGCAGGATCAGCCACGGCGTGGCGAGGTTTCGGCCCGTCCTCCAGCAGTCTTCCCTTCTCCATTCTCCGTTGTCGCGAGGGCGGCTCCCCAGACCCCCGTGCGAGGGTGGCTCCCCAGGCCCCCGACGGCAGGATCTGCCATGACGTGGCCCCCCAGAGGTCTCGACCCATTCTCCAGTAGGGAAAGGAAGCATGACAGCAACCTAAAAGCTCGGAGGTCCGCGCGGATTCCTCGGATCGGCGCTGGGGCCCCCTGGCGGGGGCGCCGTCCGCGCGCCAGGGAGGGGGGGCCCAGCGCGGATCCGAGAAAGCCGCGCGGGCCTCCGAGTGTCTTCTGTGTCCGTCTCGACTCCCGGCGCTGCACCGCACGTCGCCTCTTGGTGGCCCCGAGGCCCGGCGAGGGGCCCCCAGAGGCCGAAAAGGCAGCCAGAGGCCCCCCGAGGCGTGGTCACGTGACACGGCGCGACCAGGGCGTCTGGGCCTCCCGCCCTCCCAAGGTGGGCCACACGATCGTCCTCAGGCTCTCGGGGGCGACGCTGGGCGCGCCAGAGGCGCGCGAGCGCCAGGACGACGACACCCACACGACGACGACGACGACGACGACGACGACGACGACGACGACGACGACCACCACCACCACCACCACCACCACCACCACCACCACCACCACCACCACCACCACCACGACCACCACGACCACCACCACCACCACGACCACGACGACACCCACACGACGACGACGACGACGACGACGACGACGACGACGACGATGACGACGACGCTGGGAGCCCCCGAGGCGAGCGAGTGCCTCTTCGTGCCCCGGCGCGGCCGCCTGGCCCACGGCGCGCGGGGCGCCGGCGTGCGCGTGCGCGCCCGCGCGGTTTCCAGCGCCGCGGGCGGCGCGGCGGTGGAGTGCCCGGGTGTGGTGCTGCCCTCGGGCCCGTCGGGCGCTGCGTAAGGGCACAGTGCCTGTTTTTAATACATGCTCCGCGTGCGGATCATGTGTTAAAATTGCAGGGATTTAGTAGTAACAACAACGATGAGTTCATGCATCAATTTATCCATCAATTAATCATCCATCAATTAATCATGTCTTAAGACATCCGATACTATTAAAAATCCGATGTCTTCAAAATTGCCCTGCAAGTCGGGCACGTCCTTCCTACGGGAGGAGTGTCCCAAAATAGGCCAAGAAAATAGTCAAGAGTGCCCGAGGGGTGGTGCTGCCCTCGGGCCCGTCGGGCGCTGCGTAAGGGGGCGGCGTTGGCGCGGAGCCCCTCGAGGCGGGGAAGAGAACTATGCACGTGCACCGATCCTGGCGAGGCCCGTCCTTGGCCCAGGATCGGTGCATATACCTTCCTGGCCCAAGGGAGCGGGCGTATATGCACCGATCCTGGGCGCAGGACGGGCCTGGCCAGAATCGGTGTACGTGCACAGTTCTCTCTCCTCTAACGAGGCAGGAACCCATCGCGCCGGGAGTTTTGTTTTTTTTTTGATTCTTACGTTCGGCCTCGGGGGGGGGGGGTCCTGGCCGGGCCTCGGGGGGGGGGTCCTGGCTGGGCCTCGGGGCCGCCCGAGAAGGAGTCGAGGCCTCCAGGGGTCGACGGTCATGGAGAAGTCGGGCGGCGGTGGAGTGCCCGGGCGTGGTGCTGCCCTCGGGCCCGTCGGGCGTTCTGCGTAGGGGTCAGTCGGGCACGTCCTTCCTACGGGAGGAGTGTCCAAAATCAGTCTAGAAATGCTCTGGGGACGATTTTTTCACAATTACTACTTTTTGGGAGTTTTTGTTGGTTTAACTACATATTTTTGGAATTGTTCGCCCAAGCTCCGCCTGCAGGGGGGCACGCCCGACCTAAGCGTAAGGGGGCGATGAACTCAGACCCCCTCGAGTCAGGCACCAATCGCGACGGGAGTTTTTTTGTTGTCTTCTATTTTCCGGCCTAGGGGGGTCCCGGCCGGGCCTCGGGGACGACCCAGGCTGAAAAACTTGCCGGGCGTGGTCTTACAAGGCCGGGAGGTCGACGTTTTGGTTTGCTCTTTTCCTCTTCGGCTGGGCCTTCGATGGCTCCTCTGGCCCAGTGCATTCGGGCTCGATTTTCAGGCCCGATGGGTTTTCGCTGCCGCCGACCCTCCGAAAGCGAATTCTGGGCACGTGAAAGCTTGAAACTCCCCCAATGCATTTGGGCTCGATTTTCAGGCCCGATGGGTTTTCGCTGCCGCCCACCCTCCGAAGGATGAGACCCCCCCAAATCCTTCGGGCTCGATTTTCAGGCCCGATTGGTTTTCGCTGCCGCCGACCCTCTGAAAGCAATTTCGGAACGCAAAAAAACAACAAATTCTCCCAGATCAGTCGGGCTCGATTTTCAGGCCCGATGGGTTTTCGCTGCTGCCCACCCTCCCAAACCGAATTCTGAGCACGTGAAAGCTTGGAACTCCCCCAATGCATTCGGGCTCGATTTTCAGGCCCGATGGGTTTTCGCTGCTGCCCACCCTCCGAAGGATGAGATCTCCCCAAATCCTTCGGGCTCGATTTTCAGGCCCGATGGGTTTTCGCTGCCGCCGACCCTCCGAAAGCGATTTCGGAAGCCAAAAAACACACATTCTCCCAGATCAATCGGGCTCGATTTTCAGGCCCGATGGGTTTTCGCTGCTGCCCACCCTCCGAAACGGAATTCTGGGCACGTGAAAGCTTGAAACTCTCCCAGTGCATTCGGGCTCGATTTTCAGGCCCGATTGGTTTTCGCTGTCGCCAACCCTCCGAAAACGATTTCGGAATGCAAAAAAAACACACACACAAATTCTCCCAGATCAGTCGGGCTCGATTTTCAGGCCCGATGGGTTTTCGCTGCTGCCAACGCTCCGAAACCGAATTCCGGGCACGTGAAAGCTTGAAACTCCCCCAGTGCATTCGGGCTCGATTTTCAGGCCCGATGGGTTTTCGCTGCCGCCCACCCTCCGAAAGCGAATTCTGGGCACGTGAAAGCTTGAAACTCCCCCAATGCATTTGGGCTCGATTTTCAGGCCCGATGGGTTTTCGCTGCCGCCCACCCTCCGAAGGATGAGACCCCCCCAAATCCTTCGGGCTCGATTTTCAGGCCCGATTGGTTTTCGCTGCCGCCGACCCTCTGAAAGCAATTTCGGAACGCAAAAAACAACAAATTCTCCCAGATCAGTCGGGCTCGATTTTCAGGCCCGATGGGTTTTCGCTGCTGCCCACCCTCCCAAACCGAATTCTGAGCACGTGAAAGCTTGGAACCCCCCAATGCATTCGGGCTCGATTTTCAGGCCCGATGGGTTTTCGCTGCTGCCCACCCTCCGAAGGATGAGATCTCCCCAAATCCTTCGGGCTCGATTTTCAGGCCCGATGGGTTTTCGCTGCCGCCGACCCTCCGAAAGCGATTTCGGAAGCCAAAAAACACACATTCTCCCAGATCAATCGGGCTCGATTTTCAGGCCCGATGGGTTTTCGCTGCTGCCCACCCTCCGAAACGGAATTCTGGGCACGTGAAAGCTTGAAACTCTCCCAGTGCATTCGGGCTCGATTTTCAGGCCCGATTGGTTTTCGTTGTCGCCAACCCTCCGAAAACGATTTCGGAATGCAAAAAAAAACACACACAAATTCTCCCAGATCAGTCGGGCTCGATTTTCAGGCCCGATGGGTTTTCGCTGCTGCCAACGCTCCGAAACCGAATTCCGGGCACGTGAAAGCTTGAAACTCCCCCAGTGCATTCGGGCTCGATTTTCAGGCCCGATGGGTTTTCGCTGCCGCCGACCCTCCGAAAGCGAATTCTGGGCACGTGAAAGCTTGAAACTCCCCCAATGCATTCGGGCTCGATTTTCAGGCCCGATGGGTTTTCGCTGCCGCCCACCCTCCGAAGGATGAGATCCCCCCAAATCCTTCGGGCTCGATTTTCAGGCCCGATTGGTTTTCGCTGCCGCCGACCCTCCGAAAGCGATTTCGGAATGCAAGAAAACTACAAATTCTCCCAGATCAGTCGGGCTCGATTTTCAGGCCCGATGGGTTTTCGCTGCTGCCCACCCTCCGAAACCAAATTCTGGGCACGTGAAAGCTTGAAACTCCCCCAATGCATTCGGGCTCGATTTTCAGGCCCGATGGGTTTTCGCTGCCGCCCACCCTCCGAAGGATGAGATCTCCCCAAATCCTTCGGGCTCGATTTTCAGGCCCGATTGGTTTTCGCTGCCGCCGACCCTCCGAAAGCGATTTCGGAACGCAGAAAAACTACAAATTCTCCCAGATCAGTCGGGCTCGATTTTCAGGCCCGATGGGTGTTCGCTGCTGCCAACACTCCGAAACCGAATTCCAGGCACGTGAAAGCTTGAAACTCCCCCAGTGCATTCGGGCTCGATTTTCAGGCCCGATGGGTTTTCGCTGCCGCCGACCCTCCGAAAGCGAACTCCGAACGCAAAAAAAAAAAAAAAAAAAAAAACGGCTGGCGCGACTGCGGCTTGCGACACAGATGCACACGCACACACACAAACACACACACACATACACACACATACACACACACACACACACACACACACACACACACACACACACACACGCGCGCGCAAACACGCACCGCGTTACTAGTAGCTTGCAAAAGTCCTGGAACGCATAGGGACGGCGCGGGCCCGTCAGACCTACGCACAGAGAGGCGATCTCTTACTCCTCCCCCTCCTCCTCACTCCTCCTGTCCCCCAGAGGAGCCATCGAAGGCCCAGCTGAACAGGAAAAGAGCAAACCAAAACGTCGACCACCCGGCCTTGTAAGACCACGCCCGGCTGATGATGATGCCCATGATGCTGGTGACGCTGATGCTGATGATGAGGATGATGCTGATGGTGGTGATGGTGGTGGTGTTGGTGATGATGACGGTGGTGATGCTGATGGTGATGGTAGTGATGATGATGATGACGATGATGATACTGATAATGGTGATGATAGTGGTGGAGATGATGATGACGATGCTGATGCTGATGCTGATGCTGACGATGATGATGATGGTGGTGATGATGTGTTGTTGCTGCCGATGGTGATGATGATGAAGAAGATGATGATGATGATGATGATGATGATGATGATGATGATGATGATGATAATAATAATGCTGATGACGCTGCTGCTGATGATGAGGAGGAGAAGGAGAAGGAAGATAGGTGATGGGGATGGTGTGATGACGATGGGGATGAGGAAGGCAACGTGGCGCGACAAGGGTGCTGACCGGTATGAGCGGAACCCACTTGAGGTCACGCGCTTCCTGTCGACCGCGGACTTAGCCGTGGGAGATTAAACATCTGCGCTGCGGGAAAGAAGCATTGGGCGAGGATGAACGGGAAGCAGGACCATGAGGCGTCTCGACCAAGCTCGGTGTTCATCCCACTTCGGGCATCACCGACAACATGACAGAAGACAGCTGTAATATACATCGAGCTGGGGCTGCGGCATGTCGTGCAGGCATGTGAACCGAATAGGGTGTACGCACTGTGGCAGGCATGTGTGCAGCAGGGAGGAGCCCGTGAACGGAACTGCCGGTGCGCACGACAGGGGTGGGACGAGGAGGGCGGCGCTCTGCGAGGCTGACCTGCCTCTCAGGTGCCCCGCGCTGCCCCCCACGGGGCCGCCTCAGAAGGCTCGATGACGGGACCGACCCCCTCTGAGAGGCCGACTCTGGAAACCCTGTGTCCAGCAATGTTCACGTCACCCTCACATTTCCGCCGCCTTCCGCCGGCTTCCGCGGGCGAGCCTGCAACCGTTTTACTTCCGCCGCTTGCCGCCAAAGGCGGGGAGATGCGCCGCAGGTGAGGCCTTCCCTGGAACACCGTCTGAGAAGTCCCTTCCCTGCCCCAGAGGATCAACAGTCTCCAGACTGGAGCTCCAACCACGATTCTGCAGGTTTTTCAAATCCATGCTGGAGGCCGCTCCCTCCAGAAAAGAAGTTCGACCTCTGGAACGGAAGTCTTCAATTCCCTGCAGGGTTTCCTCAGAATCGAATGGGGGATCGATTACATAATGGATTTGCCCCAAACTTGTTCTTCCCATCGAATATACAAATACTATTGTTTCTTGTATGTTATCCCGGTATGCTGATATTGTTTCTTATCCCGAACACTTAGAACGTTTTGTAGATCCGCGAACACTCGTGGATTCGAAAAGAAAATCGAGCTTCGGGTATATCGATTATGTAATCGATCCCCTACTCGACAAACGCGCCCACCCTCTCCGTGCTCGCCGAAGAGGACGCCCGCGCCGCCGCGGGCCGCCGAGGCGAAGGAGGCCAATAGCCTCCTCCTCCTCCTCCTCCTCCTCCTCCTCCTCCTCCTCATCATCATCATCATCGTCATCGTCATCGTCATCGTCATCGTCATCGTCATCGTCATCATCATCACCATCATCATCATCATCATCATCATCATCATCATCATCATCATCATCAGCATCGTCATCGTCATCATCATCAGCATCATCATCATCATCATCCCCCTGGCTGGCCGGCAGGGCTTGAACGGTACTGTGCGGGGAAGGGGTCGGTGGCGCGTTTTGGGAGGCTGTCTGAGTTGAGTGCCTGTGGAAATTCTCGTCGCCACGGCTGGGTGCCGTTCGGAAAACTGGCAGGTGGGCCGTGTTGAGCATATGTTGGCTTTGGGCAGCGCGAGGGGAGCAGCATCATTCTCGGGATGCCGAGGGCTTGGAGGGGATCGGCCCCTTCTCGGCTGGAGGCTTCTGCGGAGGCCTCCTAGAGGGCAGGAGGACCTGGGTGCCGTGTCAGAGGGCCGCCCCCCTCACCCTGCCCCCGCGCGCACCGCCCAAGAAGGGCTGGAAGAAGGAAGGCTGGACGACCACTGCAGCGAGGTGGCCGATGGGAACCTAGCTCTACATGCCCGCCCGTAGCTCCACCACTAGGGGAACAAAAAGTGGCATAAACATAAAAACTCGGAGGTCCGCGCGGATTTCTCGGATCGGCGCTGGGGCCCCCTGGCGCGCTCCGCGCGCCAGGGAGGGGGGTCCAGCGCCGATCCGAGAAAAATCCGCGCGGACCTCAGAGTTTTTATATTTATGTCACTTTTTGTTCCCCTAAGTACACCTCTCTGAGGATGACTACTTCATCACCTGCTGCTGTGGCACTGGGCGGTGAACACCGCCCATGGCGACAGAGCTCATGTTCAGCCTGGAGGCCGAGCCAGAGGTCCACTCTGCAAGCCTGGTTCGGATGGCCTCCATGCCCTGCTGGGCGATCTGCGTCACCAGCGAGTTGTCTGGCGCGAGGCCCAGGTTGTTCTCCAGGGAGCTGACCACCCTGACGTCCGGATTGTCGGCAATCCTCTCCACAACGCCGAGGCGGAGCATCTCCTGCTCCTGCGCCCTCCGCGCCTGGAAAGCCGAAGAGGCAGTGCCCTCCGCCTTTGCGAGCTCCTTCTTTCCCTGCGCCGTCTTCTCCGACGCCTTCATCTTCCCTGTTGCGCGCTTTGAAGACTCGTACGCCTCCGCCTGTGCCTCGATCTTCCCCTCCTCCAGCATGAGCTTCGCGGCATTTTCGCGCCTCATCGCCGTGATTTCGGCGCTGATGCCTGCTATCTGGCGACCCCTCGGGGCCAGCAGGCGTGTGGGATGCTCAGCTTTGCCCCCCCCGCCCGAGCCATGCCATTTTAAGGGGACGGGTCCAGAAGGAAACGGGCCCTGGACCACGGGGCCCTCCCTGGGGCCAACTCTTCTTCCCGAGCCGTTTCCTGACGGCCCCAGGGCCCGTGGAGGGCCCCCAAAGACTGCACGCGGCGAGAAGCCTCGGCACCCGCTTCCCTCGGGACCCACTGGCTTCCTGGCGGACGAGGTTACCTTCTGGCGACCTACTAGACCACCCCAACCCGAAGACCCGAACTTCGGGCTTGGGGGGTATGGGCATCTGTTTTTTCCAGTCTGCGCCCCGACCCCTCGCAGTGGAAGTGGAGGGCAGATTGGGCGATGGTGGAATAGTTGTGCAAATTGACCGGCTGACCGGTTGACCGGCTGACCGGCTGACCGGTTGACCGGTTGACCGGCTGACCGGCTGACCAGCTAACTGGCTGACCGGCTGACCGGTTGACCGGCTGACCGGTCGACCGGCTGACCGGCTGATTGGCTGACCGGCTGACCGGTTGAACGGTTGACCGGCTGACTGGTTGACCGGCTGACCGGGCGACAGGCTGACCGGTCGACCGCTGACCACATGACCAGCTGACAAGCTGACCTGCGGACCGGTTGACCGGCTGACCGGTCGACCGGTCGCGGCTGACCGGCTGACCGGTTGACCGGTTGACCGGCTGACCGGCTGACCGACTGACCGGCTGGCCGCGTGAAGAAGCTGATGAAGGCGCTGACCAGCTGACCGGTTGACCGGCTGACCGGCTGACCGGCTGACCGGTTGACCAGCTGACCTGCTGACCGGCTGACCAGGTTGACCGGTTGACCGAATGACCGGTTGACCGGCTGACCAGCTGACCGGCTGACCGGCTGACCGGCTGACCAGCTGACCGGCTGACCGGTGAACTGGCTGACCGGCTGACCGGCTGACCGGCTGACCGGCTGACCATGGCTGACCGGCTGACCGGTTGACCGGCTGACCGGTCGACCGGCTGACCGGCTGATTGGCTGACCGGCTGACCGGTTGACCGGTTGACCGGCTGACCGGTTGACCGGCTGACCGGGCGACCGGCTGACCGGTCGACCGCTGACCACATGACCCGCTGACAAGCTGACCTGCGGACCGGTTGACCGGCTGACCGGTCGACCGCCGCGGCCTGTCCTGACGGCTGACCGGTTCGACCGGTGACCGGCGCGTGTTGAACGGCTGACGGCTGGCCCGCGTTGAAGAAGCTGATGAGGCGCTGACCAGACTGAACGGTTGATTCCGGGTCTACTATGGATTTTTTTTTAGCGGCTGGACCGGCTGACCGGCTGACCAGCTGACCTGCTGACGGGCTGACCAGGTTGACCGGTTGACCGGTTGACCGGTTGACCGGCTGACCGGCTGACCGGCTGACCGGCTGACGGGCTGACCGGCTGACCGGCTGACCGGTGGACCGGCTGACCAGCTGACCGGCTGACCGGCTGACCGGCTGACCGGCTAACTGGCTGACCGGCTGACCAGTTGACCGGCTGACCGGTCGACCGGCTGACCGGCTGATTGGCTGACAGGCTGAGCGGTTGACCGGCTGACCTGTTGACCGGCTGACCGGGCGACCGGCTGACCGGTCGACCGCTGACCACATGACCAACTGACAAACTGACCTGCGGACCGGTTGACCGGCTGACTGGTCGACCGGTCGCGGCTGACCGGCTGACCGGTTGACCGGTTGACCGGCTGACCAGCTGACCGGCTGACCGGCTGGCCGCGTGAAGAAGCTGATGAAGGCGCTGACCAGCTGACCGGTTGACCGGCTGACCGGCTGACCGGCTGACCGGTTGACTGGCTGACCTGCTGACCGGCTGACCAGGTTGACCGGTTGATCGGTTGACCGGTTGACCAGCTGACCGGCTGACCGGCTGACCGGCTGACCGGCTGACCGGCTGACCGGCTGACCAGTGGACCGGCTGACCGGCTGACCGGCTGACCGGTTGACCGGCTGACCGGTTGACCGGCTGACCGGGTGACCGGCTGACCGGTCGACTCGCTGACCACATGACCAACTGACAAGCTGACCTGCGGACCGGTTGACCGGCTGACCGTATGACCGGCTGACCGGGTGACCGGGTGACCAGCTGACAGGTGGACTGGGTGACCGGGTGACCGGGTGTCCGGGTGACCGCGGGTGACCGGGTGACCGGCTGACCGGTTGACCGGCTGACCGGTTGACCGGGTGACCGGGTGACCGGGCCTTCAGAGGCACGCGGGGAGACGCGACGGTGCCACCAGAGGGCTCAAAGACGCCGAAAGATCGCTCTCAAGATGGCCCCCGGACGGCCGAAGATGCCTCCAAGACGCCCCAAGAGGCCTCCAAGAGGCCTCCCAAGAGGGCCCGAAGAGGCAAACATGTTTGCTTTTCTATAATTTGTGTCAAAATCCTTAAGGTTTTCTCGTTTTCGGCTTCCCGACGCTCCAAGACGGCTCAAGAGGCCCCAAGATCGCCCCAAGACGGCCCAGGAGGCCCCCAAGACGGGCCCAAGACGGCCCAAGAGGGCCCCAAGACGGCCCCAGAGGCCTCCAAGACGGCCCAGGAAGCCCCCAAGACGGCTCCAAGAGGGGGCCCAGACGGGGGACCCGAACGGAAATTTCGAGCCCTCGGCCTCCAGAAGCCTCCAGGATACCCCGAGAGGCCTCCGAAAGGCTCCAAGAAGCCCCAAGAGTCCCCTCGCGAGACAGGCCCCAAGAGGCCCCAAAACGGTCCCCAAGAGGCCTCAAAAATGCTTCCAAGAGGCCTCCGAGAAGCCTACCACGAGATCACAAACGAACACTCAACAGACCTTTAACCCAGAACCCAGGCACGGTGGCGGGATGGGCCGAAGGCCATTCGATCCGCCGTCCCCTGTTGATTCATCACAGGTGGGTTCCTTTTCCCCCCCTGAAAAAACTCCCCCTGGCTTTGGCCCAGCCCGCCGGCCACCCGGAAGGGCCCACACGAGGTGGTCGCAAAGGTTTTTCCTGCTCCCGACGGCTCCAAGATTGCCTAAGATGGCTTCCAAGAGGGCCAAGATGGCCTTCAAGTTCGCCGAAAATGGTCCAAGATGCCTTCCCAGACGGCCCAAGAGGGTCCAAGATACCTCCAAGTTCGCCCAAGAAGCCTCCAAGACGGTCCAAGACGGCCCAAGGGGCCCCCAAAAGGCCTCCAAGACGGCCCAAGAGGCCTCCAAGAGGCCCTCCAGGAGAGCCCGAGGAGATCAAAATCAGTGATTTCCCGATTGTTTTTCAAATCTTTTGACATTTGCTTCTTTTTGGCATTCCGACGGCTCAAGACGGCTCAAGAGGCCCCCAAGATCGCCCTAAGATCGCCCACGAGGCCTCCAGGGTGGCCCTATGACGGCCCAAGAGGCCCCCAAGACGGCCCCAAGAGGGCCCCAACAGACCTCCAAGACGGCCAAGATGGCCTCCAAGACGGCTAAGATGGCCCAAAGATGCCTCCAAGACGGCCCCAGATGCACCCAAAACGGCCCGGGATGGCTTCAAGATGGCCCAAGACGGCCCAAGAGGCCCCCAAGAGGCCTCCAAGACGGCCCAAGAGGCCTCCAAGAGGTCCTCCAGGAGGGCCCGAAGATACCGAAATCAATGATGTTCCTAAGGTTTTTGGTATATGTTGGCATTTGTTTTTTTGTTCGGCATTCCGACGGCTCAAAACGACCCAAGAGGCCCCAAGATCGCCCCAAGATCGACCACGAGGCCTCCAAGATGGCCCCATGACAGCCCAAGAGGCCCCCAAGACGGCCCCAAGACGGCCCAAGAGGCCTCCAAGACGGCCAAGATGGTCTCCAAGACGGCCCTGAAGCGTTGCAACACGGGCCCCAAGTCGGTTCAGAGAGGCCCCCAAGACGGCCTCCGACGGCGTCAGACGGATCAGGAAAGCCCTAAGACGGCCAAAGAGGCCCCCAAGAAGCCCCCAAAGGCCCCCAAGAGGCCCCCAAGAGGCCCCCAAGGGAAGCTCCGCAGAGGTCTCCCAAGAGGCCCCCCAAGACGTTCCCAAGAAGTCTCCTCCTCCTCGTCGTCCTCCTCCTCGTCGTCGTCCTCCTCCTCCTCCTCCTCCTCCTCCTCCTCCTCTTCCGGCTTCTCCAGCCTCGTCCTTCTCTTCCAGCCTCCTCCTCTCCTCCTCCTCCTCCTCCACCATCATCCTTATCATCATCCTTATCCTCCTCGTAATAATCATCCTCCCTCTCCTGGTCCTCCTCCTCTTCCTGCTCCCCCAAGCGCTCCCCGAAGTCTTTCCAAACCGATTTGGGAAAAAAAACTGGCCGGATAGCTTGGCCAAGCTCTGGCCCAGCTGTCGGCCACACAGGCGCTTCCAAACGGGCAAGGAGCGGCGGTGATTCGCCGTAGGAGTCTTCGATACAGATGCCCGTACTTCCCGTCCTGACCAGAATCTCGAAGCGAAGCCAGCCGTGGCGGCGAGAACTCTCCAGGACGAGCAGCGGTATCGGCATCTCAGCCAGATCCTCCTCCCCTCCTCGCCCCTGGACGGTTCGGAGCGTCCGCGTTCCCACCCGAAGCGCGCCATGCCCACGAGAGGCGACGAGCCAGACGCCCCTCGGGGCCCCAGCGCGCCGAGCCCCCATCGGCGAGGACTGCCTGAAGCCCGCCGCGCACCCTCGCGCCAAAGGCGAGCCCAGCGCGACGTCGACCGCGTCGTCCTCTTCCTCCTCCTCATCCTTCTCGTCGCCCTCGTCCCCCTCCTCCCCCCCTCCTCCTCCTCCTCCTCCTCCTCTTCCTCCTCCTCCTCCGTCATGAGTAAGGGTAAGAGAAAGACGAATAAAGATGACGGCGGCCAAGAAAACCATCGGAGTATTTCGTGGTAGTCATCGCCACGGAAGCACGCGCCTCAAGCCACGAATCTCCGCCTAGGCGCCTAGGACAGTTATGGTCGCATGGATGCACCAGCCGACGCGCAAGGACCCTTGCGGGAGTCACTGGATACCAATATGCGTAGATGTATAAGGCGCAAGTCTCAGCCTCAGCCTCAGCGCAAGTCACCCTCAGCCTCAGCCTCAGCCTCAGTCTGCCTTCAGCCTCGGCTTCAGCCTCAGCCTGCCTCAGCCTCAGCCTGCCTCAGCCTCAGCCTCAGCCTGCCTCAGCATCAGCCTGCCTCAGCCTCAGCCTCAGGCTGCCTCTGCCTCAGCCTCAGCCTCAGCCTGCCTCAGCCTCAGCCTCAGCCTGCTTCAGCCTCAGCCTCAGTCTACCTTCAGCCTCGGCCTCAGCCTCAGCCTGCCTCAGCCTCAGCCTGCATCAGCCTCAGCCTCAGCCTCAGCCTGCCTCAGCATCAGCCTGCCTCAGCCTCAGCCTCAGCCTGCCTCAGCCTCAGCCTCAGCCTGCTTCAGCCTGCTTCAGCCTCAGCCTCAGTCTGCCTTCAGCCTCGGCCTCAGCCTCAGCCTGCCTCAGCCTCAGCCTGACTCAGCCTCAGCATCAGCCTCCAGCCTAGCCTCAGCCTCAGCTGCCTAGCCTCAGCCTGCCTCAGCCTGCCTCTAGCTCAGCATCAGCCTGCTTCAGCCTCAGCCTCAGGTGCCTCAGCCCTCACCTGGCATTTCAGCCTCAAGCCTCAGCCTGCTCAGCATCGCCCGCCTGAGCCTTCGGCCTCAGCTGCTCAGCCTCGGCCTAAGCCTGCTTCAGCCTCAGCATCAGTCGCCTTCAGCCTCGGCCTCAGCCGCAGGCCTCGGCCTCACTCAGCCTCAAACATTCAGCCTGCCATCAGCATGCAGCATGCCTTCAGCCTCCGCCTGCTTCAGCCTCAGCCTGCATCAGCCTCAGCCTCAGCCTCAGCCTGCCTCAGCCTCAGCCTCAGCCTGCCTCAGCCTCAGCCTCAGCCTGCTTCAGCCTCAGCATCAGTCTGCCTTCAGCCTCGGCCTCAGCCTCAGCCTGCCTCAGCCTCACCCTGCATCAGCCTCAGCCTCAGACTCAGCCTGCCTCAGCATCAGGCTGCCTCAGCCTCAGGCCTCAGTCTGCCTTCAGCCTCAGCTTCGGTCTGCTTCAGCCTCAGCCTCAGTCTGCCTTCAGGCCCGGCCTCAGCCTCAGCCTGCCTCAGCCTCAGCCTGCCTCGGCCGCAGCATCAGCCTGCGTCAGCATTCAAAATGTGTCCCAAAAATGGAGTTCTGGGAACAAGAAGAACACGATATAGTTGGCTCCGGGCATTCAAATTCATGCCCAGGAATGGAGTTCTGGGAACTTGAAGAGCACGAAGATGCCTAAAGTTGGCTCTGGGGCATTCAAAATCATGCCAGGAATGGAGTTCTGGGACTCCGAAGACACGAAGTGCCTCCAGTTTTGGTTCCAGGCATTCAAAATCATGGTCAGGAATGGAGAGTTCTGGGAAACTCGAAATACACGGAATGGGCCTACAGTGGCTCCCGGGCATTCAAAATAATGCCAAGGAAATGGAGTTTTGGGACTCGAAAAGAACACGACGTGTGTAGCGTGGTCAAAAATGAATCCCCGTTTCCGGGGCACCCCGTCTGGATCCGCCAGACCCCTGGGGAGGTCATGACTCTTTTTTGACCCTACTGGAAACCTGTCAGTCCTTGTGTAGGTTTTTAAAAATCCATGCAGGAGCGAGCGTGCAGGGCCAGCACCATGTGAGGGAGAAAAACGCACACTTTTGGGAAAACCGCACTGTCACGACCCAGGGAATCAGCAATAAATGAGGGAACGACGATTCCTCTAGAAACAAGCCGGCCATGTGCGAAAGAGCACGAAGAGACGTTAGCAAAAACGGACAGGGCAAAAGGCTGGGTAGCCGGGACGGGCGAACATTGAAGGAGGAGGAAATGGGCGGGGGAGAGGAAGCCCAGGTTGTGTTTGGAAACGAACCAACCCTGGGCAAATTGTGTATGCAGGGGGCCAGCAAACCAGGGTTCCCCCCAGAAACACGCCAGCCCTTCGCAAAAGTCCATGCAGGGGGCGAGCATGGCCAGGGCCAGCTCCATGCGGGAGAAACGCAAGCATTTGAGAGAAGCCGCGCCGTCAGGATCCAAGGAACATCCAACAAAACATGGGGGAACGACGCTTCCTTGTAGAAACAAGCCGGCCCTGTGCGAACGAGGGTAGCCGGGATGGGCGAACGCGGGAAGAGGAGAGGGGAAGGGGAGGGGAAACCCAGGTTGTGCCTAGAAACGAGCCAGCCCTCGGCAAATTTTGTATGCACAGGGGGCCGAAACATACCAGCGAGCGTGCGCAAGGGCCAGCCCCATTGTGGAGAAAACGAACGGTGGAACATAAGGAAAAGCCGCACGTCACGATTTTTGGGACATCAGCAAATAGACGGGAACGACGATTCCTCTAGGTGAACAACAGGCCCTGTGGAAAGAAACACGAAGAAACGTAAGCAAAAAACGGACATGTGGGCAAAACGGCTGGGTAGCCGGGACGGGCGCAACATGAAGGAGAGGAAAAGGGCGGGGGGGAGAAGACAGTTGTGTTTTGGAAACGGAACCAACCCTGGGCAAATTGTGTATGCAGGGGGCCAACAAACCAGGGTTCCCCCCAGAAACACGCCAGCCCTTCGCAAAAGTCCATGCAGGGGGCGAGCATGGCCAGGGCCAGCTCCATGTGGGAGAAACGCAAGCATTTGAGAGAAGCCGCACCGTCATGATCAGGGGACAGCCAACAAAAACATGGGGGAAGGGACGGTTCTTCTAGGAAACAAGCCGGCCTAGTGCGAACGAGGGTAGCCGGGATGGCGAACGCGGGAGGAGGAGAGGGGAAGCTCGAGGGGAAACCCAGGTTCGTGCCTAGAGAAACGAGCAGCCCTCGGCAAATTGTGTATGCAGGGGCGAGCATTACCAGCGAGCGTGGCCAGGGCCAGCCCCATGTGGGAGAAAACGCAAGCTTTTGGGAAAAGCCGCGCTGTCACGAACCACGGGGCATCCAGTAAAACATGAGGGAACGACGGTTCCTCCAAGAAACAAGCCGGCCCTGTGCGAAAAAGCTTGAAGAAACGTAAGCAAAAACGGACAGGGCAAAAGGCTGTGTAGCCGGGGTGGGCGAACATGGAAGGAGGTGGAAAAGGGGAGGGGGAGAGGAAACCCAGGTTGTACTTGGAAACGAACCAGCCCTGGGCAAATTGTCAATGCAAGGGGCCAGCATGCCGGGGTTCCTCCTAAAAACACGCCACCCCTTCGCAAAAGTCCATGCAAGGGGTGAGCGTGGCCATGGCCAGCCCCATGTGCGAGAAAGCGCAAGCCTCTGGGAGAAGCCGCGCTGTCACAGACCAGGGGGCATCCAACAACGCGTGGGGGAACAACGGTTCCTCCTAGAAACAAGCCCGCATTGTGCGAAAGAGCATGAAGAAACGTAAACAAACACGGACAAGCAAAAGGCTCGGCAGGCAGAGTGGGCGAACATGGGAAGAGGAGGAGAGGGGAGGGGGAAAGGAGGCCCAGGTTGTGCCTAGAAACGAGCCAACCCTTGGCAAATTGTGTATGCAGGGGGCGAGCAAACCAGGGTTTCTCTTGGAAACACGCCAGCCCTTCGCAAAACTCCATGCAAGGGGTGAGCACGGTCAGGGCCAGCCCCATATGGGAGACAACGCAAACCTCTGGGAGAAGCCGCGCTGCCGCGAACCAAAGAACATCCAACAAAAACATGGGGGAACGACGGTTTCTTCTAGAAACAAGCGACCCTTGCGCGAAAGAGCACGAAGAGACGTAAACAAAAACGGACAGGGCAAATTGCTGGGTAGCCGGGATGGGCGAACATGGAAGGAGGAGGAGGGGGAGTGGGGAGAGGGAAGGGAAACCCAAGTTGTGCCTAGAAACGAGCCAGCCCTCGGCAAATTGTGTATGCAGGGGGCGAGCAAACCAGGGTTTCTTTTAGAAACACGCCAGCCCTTCGCGAAACTCCGCGCAGGGGGTGAGCATGGCCAGGGCCAGCCCCATGTGAGAGAAAACGCAAACCTCTGGGAGAAGCCGCGATGTGACGAACCAATCCAACAAAACATGGGGGGGAACAGGGGTAACATGGGGGGGAACGACGGTTCCTTCCAGAAGCCAGAGCAGCGAACCCCTGCAGCAAAGAGCATGAAGGAAATCGTAAACAAAACCGGGACAAGCAAAATGTGGGTAGCGGGGTGGGCCCACATGGAAGGAAGGAGGAGGAGAAGGAGGAGGGGGGAAGAGGAGGAGGAGGAGGAGGAGGAGGAGGGAAAAAGGAGGACGGGAGAGCAGGACAGGACTGGGGAGGGTGGAGGGGAACTCAGGTCACGGCCTCATAAGAAGCGAGAAGACAGAGAAAGAAGAAAAGAGAGAAAGAAGAAGAAGAAACGAGCCAGCCCTGGGCAAATTGTGTATGCAGGGGGCGAGCACACCAGGGTTCCTCCTAGAAGCACGGCAACCATTCGCAAAAATCCTTGGAAGGAGCGAGCATGTCCAGGGCCAGCCCCATGTGGGAGAAAACGCAAGATTCTGGGAAAAGCCGCACTGTCACGAACCAGGGGGCATCCAGCAAAACATGAGGGAACGACGGTTCCTCCTAGAAACAAGCGACCCCTGCGCGAAAGAACATGAAGAAACGTACACAAAAACAGACAAGCAAAAAGCTGGGTAACCGGGGTGGGCCCACATGGAAGGAGGAGGAGGAGGAGGAGGAGGAGGAGGAGGAGGAACAAGAGGAGGAGGAGGAGGAGGAGAAAGAGAAGGCGGAGGAGGAGGAGGAGGAGGAGGAGGAGGAGGAGGAGGAGGAGGAGGAGGAGGAGGAGTGGGGAGGGGGAGGGGGAACCCAGGTTGTGCCTAGAAACGAGCCAGCCCTGGGCAAATTGTGTATGCAGGGGGCGAGCACACCAGGGTTCCTCCTAGAAGCACGCCAACCATTCGCAAAAATCCTTGGAAGGAGCGAGCATGTCCAGGGCCAGCCCCATGTGGGAGAAAGCGCAAGATTGTGGGAAAAACCGCACTGTCACGAACCAGGGGACATCCAGCAAAACATGAGGGAACGACAGTTCCTCCTCCTAGAAACAAGCCGGCCATGTGCGAAAGAACACGAAGAGACGTTAGCAAAAACGGACAGGGCAAAAGGCGGGGTAGCCGGGACGGGCGAACATTGAAGGAGGAGGAAAATGGCGGGGGAGAGGAAGCCCAGGTTGTGTTTGGAAACGAACCAACCCTGGGCAAATTGTGTATGCAGGGGGCCAGCAAACCAGGGTCCCCCCCAGAAACACGCCAGCCCTTCGCAAAAGTCCATGCAGGGGGCGAGCATGGCCAGGGCCAGCCCCATGCGGGAGAAACGCAAGCATTTGAGAGAAGCCGCGCCGTCAGGATCCAAGGAACATCCAACAAAACATGGGGGAACGACGGTTCCTTCTAGAAACAAGCCGGCCCTGTGCGAACGAGGGTAGCCGGGATGGGCGAACGCGGGAAGAGGAGAGGGGAAGGGGAGGGGAAACCCAGGTTGTGCCTAGAAACGAGCCAGCCCTCGGCAAATTGTGTATGCAGGGGGCGAGCATACCAGCGTTCCTCCTAGAAGCACGCCAGCCCCTCGCAAAAATCCACGCAAGGAGCGAGCATGCCCAGGGCCAGCCCCACGTGGGAGAAAGCGCAGGCCTCCGGGAAAAGCTGCACTGTCAGGATCGAGGGGTCGTCCAACAAAACATGAGGGAACGACGGTTCCTCCTAGAAACAAGCGCCCCCTGTGCGGATGAGCATGAAGAAACGTAAGCAAAAACGGGCAGGGCAAAAGGGTGGGTAGCCGGGAAGGGCGAACACGGAAGGAGGAGGAGGAGAAGGAGGAGGAGGAGGAGGAGGAGGAGGAGGAGGAGGAGGAGGAGGAGGAGGGGGGAAGGGGGGGGAGGCCAGGTTGTGCCAAGAAACGAGCCAGCCCTTGGCAAATTGCGTATGCAGGGGACGGCGAACCAGGGTTCCTCCTAGAAACACGCCAGCCATTCGTAGAAATCCAAGCAGGGGGCGAGCATACCTAGGGCCAGCCCCGTGCGGGAGAAAGCCCAAGCCTGTGAGCAGCGTGCCCTTGTGTTTGGGGCCTGTGGCGGCAGCCTGCTGGGGCCTCTGTGGGCAATGTGGTGGGGCCTCGGTGAGCGCGCTTGGGGCCTCTGTGGGCAGCGTGCTGGTGCCTTTGCGGGCGCGCTTGGGGCCTCTGCGGGCTGCGTCTGAGGCCTCTGTGGGCAGAGTGCTGGGGCCTTTGTGGGCGCGCTTGGGGCCTCTGTGGGCAATGTCTGGGGCCTCTGTGGGCAGCGTGCTGGGGCCTCTGTGGGCAGAGTGCTGGACCTCTGTGCGCGCTTGCGGCCTCTGTGGGCAATGTCTGGGGCCTCTGTGGGCAGCGTGCTGGGGCCTCTGTGGGCAATGTGGTGGGGCCTCTGTGCGCGCTTGAGGCCTCTGTGGGCAGTGTCTGGGGCCTCTGTGGGCAGCGTGCTGGGGCCTCTGTGGGCGGCGTGCTGGGGCTTCTGTGCGCGCTTGGGGCCTCTGTGGGCAATGTCTGGGGCCTCTGTGGGCAGCGTGCTGGGGCCTCTGTCGGCAGCGTGCTGGGGCCTCTGTGGGCGAGCTGGGGGCCTCTGTGGGCTGTGTCCGGGGCCTCTGTGGGCCGCGTGCTGTCGCCTTTGCGGGCGCGCTTGGGGCCTCTGTGGGCGCGCATGGGGAGGCCCGCCGCCTGCCTTGATTTGTTCGAAAGGCAGGCGTATTTCTAGGAGGGGCTGGCAATATCGGGAAAGGGGCCATGGCTTTCCTTAGAACAGCCCAGCCCGACGCAAAATCTCACGCCATTGGGGAGTCCACACGAAACTGGCTTCCTTTGGGAGCAACGTGAACCCAAGGTTCCTCCTAGAAACCAGCCAGCCCTCCGCAAAGCCGCACGGACTACGAGGAAGAAGTGCGCGCGAAACCACTGTCCCAGAGGGAACAACATCGGGGGGGGCCGTACGTCCTCCTAAAACAGACCAGCCCTGTGCAAAACAGCACGTAATGGGAACGACAGGCCCACGCGAAACCCGGCACCCGCAAGGAGCAACGTGAACCCGGGGTTCCTCATTCAAAACGAGCCAGTCCTTCGCGAAAACGAACGGAATCCGAGGAAGAACTCTGCGCGGAACCGCCCTTCCAGAGGGAAACACGTCGGGGGAGGGGAACCCATGGTCCCTCCGGATAACAAACCGACCCAGCGCAAAACATCACGTAATTGAGAGGGGCCCACAGGAAAACACGTGGACCCAAGGTTCCCCCTAGACCATGGCAGTCCTACGCGGGGCCGCACGGATTCCGAGGAAGAAATCCATGCGAGACCATCCTCCATGAGGGAGCAACGTAGGGGGGAGGAGCGCCCTGGCTCCTCTGAGAAACAGCCGGCCCTTCGCAAAACCTCATGTCATTGGACCCATCGGTCCACGCGAAGGCGGCTTCCACAAGGAGCAAAGTGACCCAGGTAGCTCCGAGCAAGGATGTAGAAGGCCCCTCAGTGGGGGGCCGCGCTCGAAGACCCGCCTTGGGTGAGCGATGCTCTCCAAGATCCCCCAAGAGGCTTTCCAGAGACTCCGAGGGCCAGTCAAAAGTACCCCACAGCCGAAGACCCTGAAAACAGCCCCATAGGAACCCAACACCTCAACAGAAAAGAAGGGCGCCCCAAGAGAGTCCCGAGGGAGCCCCAGCACAGGCACAATATCTATATATATATATGTGTGTGAGAGAGGGGACGATTGTGGTATCATGCGCGATCCTCCTCCTCCTCCTCCTCCTCCTCCTCCTCCTCCACATCATCATCATCATCATCATCATCATCATCATCATCATCATCATCATCATCATCATCATCATCATCATCATCATCATCATCATCATCATCATCATCATCATCCTCATCCTCATCCTCATCAGCAGCAGCAGCAGCAGCAGCAGCAGCATCAGCATCATCATCAAACTCCTCCTCCTCCTCATCATCATCGTCGTCATCGTCGTCATCAGCATCATCATCATCATCCTCATCATCATCATGATCATCCTCATCCTCATCCGCATCATCATCATCATCATCATCATCATCATCATCATCATCATCATCATCATCATCATCATCATTGTCGTCATCATCATAATCGTCATCATCATCAGCAGCATCATAATCATACTCATCATCATACTTATCATCATCATAATCATCATAATAATAATCATTACCATCATCATCATCATCATCATCATCATCATCATCATCATCATCATCATCATCATCATCATCATCATCATCATCATCATCATCGTCGTCATCTTCATCTTCATCTTCATCGTCATCGTCATCGTCGTCGTCGTCGTCATCATCGCTCTCACCATCATAAGCACCACATTCATCATCAGCATTCACATCATCGACATCATCACCATCATCGTCGTCGTCATCATCATAATTACCGGACTCGCTGACCGGCACTGAACCATTTACCGGTTGACCGGTTGACCAATTGACCGCGGCTGACGGGCTGACCGGTTGACCGGCTGACCGGGTGACCAGCACGGAAACGTTGACCGGATGACCGGGTGACCGGGCGACCGGAACCGGTTGACCGGCTGACCGGTTGACCGGCTGACCGGGTGACCGGATGACCGGTGACTTGGTGACCGGGTGACCGGGTGACCGGGTGACCGGGTGACCAGTTGACCGGTTGACCGGCTGACCGGGTGACCGGGTGACCGGGTGACCGGGTGACCGGGTGAGCAGGCGACCGGAAGACCGGGTGACTGGCTGACCGGTTGACCGGTTGACCAGTTGACCGGTTGACCGGCTGACCGGGTGACCGGCTGACCGGTTGACTGGCTGACCTCATGACCAAATTGACCGGGTGACCGGGTGACCGGGTGACCGGGTGACCGGCTGACCGGTTGACCGGTTGACCGGCTGACCGGTTGACCGGCTGACCGGGTGACCGGCTGACCGGTTGACCGGCTGACCTGCTGACCGGCTGACCAGGTTGACCGGTTGACCGGTTGACCTGTTGACCGGCTGACCGGCTGACCGGTTGACCGGCTGACCGGCTGACCGGCTGACCGGGGCATGTATTCCACCATAATGGGCAGATTGAGGCCTTCGGGTTAAGTTGAGGTGGTTTGGTGGGTGGTGACCTCCTCCCCCCCACTCATCAGCAGCTCCGACAAGACCCTGCCCGATCGGCCCCGCAGCACGGAAGCAGGTGCCCGCGGCCGCCATGCAGAGGGGTCGGCGGATGTGGCGTCGGGCTGGGCGGACCGCGGGTTGCGGCGCGGTCCGCCTGGGCCCTGCGCGACTGCGGCGCGGGAGCGCGGCAGGTCAACGTCGTGGTGGCGGCGGTGCTGGCTTCTGACACCGCGCGGCTCGTTCAGCCTTGAACGATCGCGGCTACCCAGTAGATCGGATCGCTCGATGTCGGCTGTTTTTTTGTCAGTGCAGCGTCGACGTCCTGGCATGAACGCGCACTCTGCGGCAAGAGGCAAATTGCGCATAACTGAGACACACTGCTATACCACGCCGCTGGAACGAAACTCGCCCGTGCGCACCCCTTACCGGTGAAGACGGCAGGATTCGCGCAGGTGCCCGACGCGAGCGGGGGAGGGCGGAAGAGGAGGGGGATGAGGGGGGGTGGAAGGACGAACAACTACAAGCTAGCAGACGGCCTCGCAGCCGAAGCAGAGGAGCCAATGCCAAGACCGGCCGGCGTACAATACAGCAAACTGAAATAACACACTCACGGCGACGACTTGACAATAAACTGCATTGAATGCAACCTCATGCCCACCACCCTGAAGCACGCAACCATGCCGGCCAAGGACCAGCAGGAAATGCAAGGCCAGAAAGGGCTCAGCGACCGGCGAGCTCCACCGTGTCGAACCCCGGCGGAATGCGGGCGACGCTGTCCCTGCAGCTGTCGACCTGCGTGCAGGGCGAGTAAGCGCATCGGGAGGTCAACCCCGGCCGCGCCCATGAAGAAAAAGACAGAACATGCAGAACTGGAGCCATGCATCGCAAGCTAAGGAAGGGAAAGGGGAGGAGGAGGACTGTGGGACAGGGCGACCTGGCCTGCTGGTGGTTCGCTGCGAGTGCTCGCTGGCATCACAGGTCCGCCAGAAACTCTGCACGCAGTGCAGCCAGAGCGGCCCACGCCAGAATCGGTACACACGACTCTGTCCATGCACATCCCTGCCCGGCAAAAAGCCCGCACGGTGGACGACCCAGAAGAGCAGCAGCAGCAGCAGCAGCAGCAGCAGCAGCAGCAGCAGCAGCAGCAGCAGCAGCAGCAGCAGCAGCGAGGGGCACAGAAAGGAACGACGCCAGGGACCAGGACGCGCCCGGAGCCAGGGGAGAGAGGCGAGCGAACGACGGGGGACGCCCGCCGCGAAGAGGGCGGAGGGCGAAGCCCGGGCGACCGCTCGATGAGACGAGCAGGAGGGAGCGACGACGGCACCCCGAGGGCAGGCGGGCGGCTGGGCGATTGCGCGCTGTGTA
>CAUYUJ010004705.1:58890-66390 GCA_963575745.1 Prorocentrum cordatum | reverse complement strand
GGGGATAGGGGGGAAAGCTTCTTGGAAGGAGGCTGCTTCTCAGAAGGCGCGGGCCCTACATCTATAGGTAAGTCCCGCGCCTTCTAAGAAGTAGGGGTACTTCTAAGAAGCCCTCCCCCTCCCCCTATTAGAGGCCTCCTAGATGTGGTCCGAGTAGATGGGGTTGGAGGATCGCGCCGCATCGCCGATACATCGGTGATGCATCGTCGATGCATCGGCGATGCATCGGCGATGCACCGGCGATGCATTTTCGACGAAGGCGATGCGTTGGCGACGTCGACGTGAAGCAATCAGGCTCCACATCGAGCCGCATCCGAGATGCATCGGCGATGCGGCGCGATCCTCCGACCCCATCTACTCGGACCTCATCTGGGAGGTCAAAACCTATGCGCCCCTCTGCGCGTGGCTGGAAGGGCGGCCACCTGGCCAACCTCTCTACCCGCACTGATCCTGGCCAGGCCCGTCCCCCAGCCAAGGCTCGGCAGATGCGCCCCCGCCCGCTGGTGTGGCTGTGGCAGGGCGCGCGCGCCGATCCCGTGCCTGGGCGGGCGACGGCCTGGCCAGACCCAGACGTGCGATGCCCTGGATGTTTCAACACGGTGAGGGCATTAGACAAGGAACCCCGCACCACCACCTCCTCCTACTCCTCCTCCTCCTCCTCCTCCTCCTCCTCCTCCTCCTCCTCCTCCTCCTCCTCCTCCTCCTCCTCCTCCTCCTCCTCCTCCTCCTCCTCCTCATGAACCCAGGGCCTGGAAGCCGGTGGAACACCAAAGCTGAGACATGGCCATGAATACCCCCGACGCCCTCGTCAGGCAAGGAGTCCCCCAGGGTCTGGAGCATCCTGGGACCATTCCTGAACGAGAGCCCCCACGGTACGGGATCCCTGAGAGCCCCGACTCTTTCCCCAGGCCTGGTTTCTCATGCCGAGCCGTTTTTTGATGGTCCCAGAGCCCGGCGCGGGCCCCTGGACGCCGAAACCTGCCAAAGACCTCCGTCGGGTCCTTGTCCACCACGCGAGCATGTCTGGGGACGTGCGAGATGGACGGGACGGCGTCCCCCCTGGTCCTGGCCGGCTCCGCACTTCCTGGCCTCGGCGAGGCCCTGACGCATGCCGACGCGGCAGGCCTCGTCGAAAGTCCGCGGGAACTCCTCTCTGAAGGCCAGGGCGCCTGTCGGAGGCCAGCAGGGGGGCGGGCAGCTTCGGGGGGGCGCCGCGTCACGCCGCTGGCGTCGGGCCACGGGGGCTGGCAGCTTCGGGGGAGCGTCGGGGCAAGCTTCGGCAGCCTTTCCCTGGCGCTCCCCAGTGTGCCAGGCCCTCACTGTTGCCAGGACGGTTCTGCGTACGAGTGGGTCTGCGCATGGGTGTTTTGGAAGAATGCGCAGATATGACGGCGAATGGTTCTGGAAGATATGAGTATCGCTAGGCGAACCCGAGCATGAGTGCGTTTGCATATGAGTGTGCCTGAGTGTGATTGGGTCTGAGAAGGGATGGGTCTGAGTATTAGCGAGTATGCGTGCGAATGGGCCTGAGTATGAGTAAGTCTGAATACGGTAAAGTATGAGTGTGAGGGTCTGATTACGTGTGAGGCTGAGCATGAGTGAGTCTGAGGATGGGTGTGTCTGAATATGAATGATTCTAAGCACGGGTGAGCCTGAATACGATTGAGCGTGAGTACGAGTCTGAGTGTGAGTGACTCTCGGGTGAAAGGGAGAAGGCGGGAGGAGTGAAGTGGAGGGGTCTCACGAATAACAAGAAACCAGATTAAGGATATGAGAAGAAACTGCCTGAATGGCCCTGGCAATATAGGCGCGAACGGGCTCTGGCGTACCCCCTTGGCGGCTCCCCTCAGGATGCCCACATGCCATGCCTTCTAGATCCCGATGACCACGGGGCTTTGAGAACAGAAACAGGTACGCCCTCCCCCTTGATAAAACAAATATATGATTATATATAGATATACACACACGCACACAACTAGCGAATAATCCCACCCCATGCATCTGCGCGAAGCGCAGGGCGTGACCATGCGCGTAGCGCAGGGCGTGGCCCTGCCTTTCTGTATTGCGCGCCGCGGGGCAGTGTGGCGCGACGGCACCATGCGCCGAAGCTGGAGCTCTCTAAGGGTGTGCCGACATGTGTGCGGCATGCCAAAATAGGCACGGTCGTGTCATGCGGTCGCGACCACTGGAAAGCGCAGCTGGGGCTTCCTAAGGGGGCGCAGAACTTTTTTGATTCGCGGGTCCAGAGCGCACCTCTTCCGGTCGAAGCTAAGCGGGCCGCGCACAGGAAGGGGGCGCAGAACAGGTGAGGGTGTGCCGAAGTGTGCGCGGTGGTGCCCTGCAGCCGCGCCCACTGAGACCGTTGGTGGAGCTCCCTTTGCCACTAAACACGTGAAGGGTGTGCCTAATTGGGGGGCGGCACCACCATGCGGTCGCACCCACTGGGACCGCAGGTGGGGCTCACTATGGAGCCACGAAGCGTTTGAGGGGCGTGCCGAAGTGGAAGTGGTGGGCGCGCGGAGAAGAGAGGAAAGACAAGCTAGGTGCGCAAGCGTCTTGCCTGACGTCCTGCCCCTCCCTCCCATCCCTTACCATGCCGTAGATCTCCTCTCTATTCGCACAGTCGGATGTCGAGCAGGACAAGGATCCTGAGAGGCAACGAGATACATGGTAGTGCACGGCGTACCACGGCGTAGAAGACCACGGCAGATCGTCATCGGGTCGAGAACAAGACGACAGGTTCTGCGGGAAACCAGACACGACGCAGGACGGAAAATGCAAAAAGACGGTATGGAAACACTGGAAGCGAAAAATGAGAGCGATCGCTAGTCGAGAGCACGACTCGTTTAGGCAACACGTTCTTAGGGAAGCCAGACATGACGCAAGAGGAACAATGTAGAGGGACGGTTATAAACGAGCGGAAGCGTGACATGAGAGCCAATGCTGTAGAGAGAACACGATTTGCAAGATCCACAACAAAGAAATGAGGTCAGGGCAGCAGCGGGAGTATGATTTGGAAGGACCGAGAGCCAAAAACTGAAGCCAACGCAGCAGCGGCAGCGCCATGATGGAAACACCGAAGATGTTCGGAGTGAAAATAACAGATGTCTGGAAAACATTACGCGAAGGGGGGCAGGCTACGACCTCGGAGTCTTCGGGGGAGAAGGGAGAGTGTTTGTCATATTGCGTAATTACAGAGGAGGAGGAGGAGGAGGAGGAGGAGGAGGAGGAGAAGGACGAGAAGGGGGTACGTGGGAAGGTGAGGCACGGCGCTGCTGAATCAAAACGAGGACCCAAAACCACAGGATGGTTGGGGAAAAAATGCTTGCGAGGTCCCAGCATTGATTGGCGTTAGGTCGTGCATGTCCCCCTACAGGGGGATTTTGGACGAAAAATAAAAAATGTGAAAACATTTCAAAAATAATGAAAGATAGTCCCCAGACTGTTTGTCTAATACTTTTGAATATTCAGTAGAGAGACAGGCCCGACTTAAGATTGGCGCGAACGGACCCACGGGGCTGTGGAAAATGCACGTATATCCCCACCACCATCCCAAGCGTGACACCTGTTCGCAGCGGCCATACTGTAGTCTCGGACGAGCGAGTGGCATTGGAAATCACGATCAGTCTCAATGGTTCAACGCTCTCGCCTCGGCACAAGCCACACTCTTACACCACACTGTTGCTCTCGCTCAGGCGCTGGACACTGTCTAGTGGTCCGGAAGGCGTCTGAATTCGCGGACAGGGGGGAGCACTTGATCGGCGGCCACACTAGCCTGGGTATCAGTAAACACTATCATGTAAGAATGCACCTCTTGCCGCGGTGCCAGCCACGTTCTCAAGCCAGGATTGTGCCGCTGCCAGGGTACCAGCCAGTTTAGCGTTCGAGTAGGCGTCTCGCCTCAGAAACGTCCAGCAGACTCAACCGATGTGTGCTTCCCGCCGCGGCGACGGTTGCATTATTAGGTCAGCAGGCTGCTCTGGCGTTAGCGATAGCCACATTCTTAAGCAAGAATGCGGCCATACAGGCGCCCACGCCACCAGCTGAGGATGCGGGGTCCCAGGGTCCTGCGCCGAGCGACCGCCTGGAATTCACTCAAGCCCCCTCACAAAATGTGCGCCTCCTTGGTGAGGCGATGCCATGATGTCCAGCTTAGGGAGGGCGCCCCCCCCCCACCCGTTTTGGAAACCGCTCGGGAAGCGGCGCACCCCTGGCTCGAAGGGGCGCTGTTGCCTCGCTCCTCGCACCTTCGCCGGCGAGGAATGAACCTCTCACCCGCGCGGCTGACATGTTCTGGTGTTCGGACAGGCGCTTGGTCTTAGGGCGACGAGATCTATGCATATCCACTGCTCCTGGCCAGGCCAATCCTGGGCCCAGGAGCGGTGTATACGCCCTCCTGGCCTGGCCAGGGAGGCATATACACAGCTCCTGGGCCCAGGATGGGCCTGGCCAGGAGCAGTGAATATGTATAGATCTCGTCGCCCTAGGTCTCGCAGACGGCTGGCGCAACTGACCGCCTGTCGCTCTCAGCTCGGCGCCCGCCGCCTGGTCGGGTCGGCATGGCGCTCTCGCCTGCTCGACTTCGAGTCACACTCTCAGATCGAAACGGTCTTTGTGGCTCCGACGTTGGCCGCATTCCTGCGTTCGGTCGGGCAAAGGAACTTGCAAACAGAATTACCCGCAACATGATTACCCGCTAATCCCCGTCGTAGCTGCGCTGTCCATACTCCCATGATTGTCCTGGCACCGTCAGCGTTAGATCAATATAGCGCGTTTGCCTCGGCACCCACCACGACTTCAGGTCGGAATGGCGCTCTGGCCATGGCGCCAGCCACGTTCTCATGTCGGAATGGCGCTCTCGCGCCGGCGCCCGCCACATTCTCATGTCGGAGTGGTGCTCTTGCATCGGCGACAGCGACACTGCTGTTCTCGTGTGGTGGACGTGCGAACGCTGAGCAAAGTCAGTGTCTAAAAGCTGTCGCCTGGATGGTGCTCTCGCATCGGCGCCGGCTGCAATCGTATGTGCCCGTGGCATTAGCGTAATAGCGCTCTGGCCTCGGCTTGCCACATCCTTGAGTTGGAATGTTGCTCTCGCCTCGGCGCTGCCCACACTTTCAGCCCTCAAGGTTCGGCGTCGTGACAAGAGCAGGAATCCAATGCAGATTGCTTGTTCAGATCTTCCAACATTTTTACCAAATTCCATGATGAATGCAGCGTAATATTGGAGGCCGTCTCCCCCCTTCTGGGCCTCCTTGGGCAGAGCGCGACTTCTTCGGCGCAGGGCTCTCTCTCTCTCTTTGGCGGGAGCCGCGCTCTCGAGTGGGAACGGTGCCCTCGCCCACATCTGAATCTTCGGACGGGCGGCATGGCCTCGGAATGACGTGCAAGACTGACCGCCCGCCGCTGTCGCCCCAGCGCCAGGCAAGCTTTCGAGAGACTGCCTCTCGCCTCCGCATGAACATCACTCTCTGGCGTCTGGTTGGGCGCCTTGACACCCACACAGGCAGCGGGGTGCACCGCCAGTCGCTCTCACCGCGGCGCCAGCCACGCTTCCCAGAAGAACGCAGCGCTCGCCTTGGAGCCAGCCTCACCGTCTCTGCCACCGACGTCTCGTCCTCCTCAACCTCCACCCTCGGCGCTCCACGTGCACTCCTTCGGCACGCACGCCCCCCGCGAAGGTAGGGCGGCCAGGCCTGGGCGCGCCGGGAGTGGGCGCACGCCGTCGCACGCGCGCGCGGAGCCGCGCGCCGGGACGCGCAGGACCAGCTTCTCGAGATATCCGAGGCGCGCTCGAGGACCAGCCCTCCAACAGACGGCTCTCAGCCCCCCCTCGTGATTCTCAGCGTGGCCTCAACGACGAGATCTCCGAACAGCGCGGCTGGCTGGTGTATCCCTGATGTGCTGTCCTAGCTGTCCTCTCTCAGAGACGCCTCGTTGCAACATGCCGAGGGCCGGGAACGCCCAGCAAGGACGCGAGCCGTTCCTGCTCTCCTCCTCCTCCTCCTCCTCCTCCTCCTCCTCCTCCTCCTCCCCCTCCTCCTCCTCCTCCTCCTCCGCCACCCAGGAGAACCATCGGCCGTTGCTTCCGACTCCCGCCTGCGGACTCCAGCGCGCGCCCGCCGCTCGCGGACGCGACGTGCGGCCGCGGCGCGCCCCCGTGCTGCGCTGCGTACCTCTGCAGCCCCTCCGCCAGCGCCCGCCGCTGTGCCCTCAGGCGGCGGCAGGTCCTGGCCAGCCCGGTCGCGGTCTCGTTGATCCACTCCTGGAGCTCTCCATGGGACGCACAAAGCGAAGGATTGCAACGAAGGATTGCAAAAAAAACCCTTCGAAGGGTTTTTTTTGCAATCCTTCGAAGGGTTTTTTTTGCAATCCTTCGTTCACGAGGGTTTTTTGCAATCCTTCGGCGCGCGTCCGACCCAAACATATAGCATACCCTCACTGTAGTGTATCGTTTCCCGAGCGGTGTGGCCAGAACGCGCCCGCCACGACGCGTATACTGCAAGATTCCTCGGAGCGCGCATCGCCCATGGGGGGGCGACGCACGTATAGTATAAAAATGTTGGGGTGACGCCGACTCCAGGGCCAGACTCTTGGAAAACAACTCTTGGAAGCTGTTCGTCGCCACCATGGCGCCCAACGGCGCGTCCACCAGCGCCCAACAGCGCGCGAGGCAGGCGCAACGCATCTCCCCAGCATGGCGCTATTGGGCCCCATGGGGGGTTATTCGGCGCTCTTGGGTGTTCTTCGGCGCTGCTGGGCGCGGTGCGCGCGCTATTGGGCGCTGTTGGACGCTGTTCGCCGATGTGCACTCAACGCAAGACGAGCGGAAGCGTCCGTGACGTACTTCTGGAAAAGAAGAGCCATTCCCACACCCACAAGGGAGGGGGAACCTTCGCCCCCCCCCGCCGGCCGACATGCCCCCCTAGCCGCGCCTCCTTCGGGTTTCCTGGCTACCATCCCCACATGGGGCGGGGTGCACGCTGGGAGAGCTTAGCTACCCTGTCCCAGTGGGGGTGGGGATGGCCCTGGCGATGGTGACTACCATCCAGCGACCCTGCTGGGCTGGACGGAGGGACCCGCCCTGCCCGAGCGCGCGCGGAGCCTCGGAGGGCCTCGGGCCGAGGGGCCCGGCAGCAGCTGGAGCCCCACCTCCGAGGAGGAGCCCCCCGTCCAGTCGCGTCGAGCCGAGCCTAGGGCTGCTCGTGGTGGGAGGGGAGACGAGGAGGCGACCATGACCAACAAGACCAAGCCAGGACGAGGATAAAACCGGGCGAGGATGAATCGACGATCTCTGGGACCTGGCGGCTCTGGAGGATGTCTCGGGCGCCGCGGCCTTCTCAGAGCGTTCCGGCAAACTCTCGGAGCGCTCCGGAACGCTCTGGAACGGACTTATCCTCGTCCTAGCCCCGTCCGAACCAAGACTGAGCGCGGGGACGTAGTGTCAACATTGGTCACCGTCGATCTTGGTCAGCGTCGATTCTTGGATAATCCTCGCGATCT
>CAUYUJ010004705.1:41390-53890 GCA_963575745.1 Prorocentrum cordatum | reverse complement strand
TTCGTCCTTGTTCTCCTCCTGCAGTCACCTTCATTCTGCTGCTGCCGTGCTGATGGTTCGGCTTCCCGCACGTTTTTCTCCTGCTCTGCGTTCCCGACTCCCCATGTCCTCTTCGAGCCTGTAGCTGTCGCCCCTCGTTCTTGCATGGTTCTCCTGCGCATCATGCCATAGGCGCGTGTCCCAAGTAGCTTACACATCAAATTGATTGCCCATGCAAGGTGCGGCCAACTCCTCGATTCCATTGATACAGATGGTTTGGGCGCGTAATAGGTTAATTTTTAAACACAACATGCACTCGCAGCGCGGGGGGGGGACATTGAGACCAGTAGATGGTTCCTGTTCAGATAAGAAGCGAGGGGACTTAACAGTCAGATGCATACGTGAAGCAACACTAAATTCGCATACAATACATTAAACTATATCTACATAAATGTATGCATACAGAGACTATGAGCTTATCCATGTGATGTCCCAATGCGTGGCCACTCGTGAATTGACGTGGACGCCCAATGCCATTCAATGGTGCTCCCGCGCAGAGTCCTTTTCACCCGAAGATTGGTCCATGAGCATAGTTATGTATATATATATATAAACACACATCGATAAATGCAAATGGGTGTATACATTTGCATATACGTATACAATGATATGTAATTGTCTACATGCCCCCCCCCCACACACACCCCACGAATCATTAATCGTAGGGCCCCTTCCCTAGTACACTATAGGATTGGATCGGCATGGCAAGGATTTTCCACGTTGCCGCCCGCGGCCGCCTCGCGGCGGCCTCGTGCGCTGGGTGCGACCAGCGATGTTTCACCACGTTGCCGCCCGTGGCCGCTCCGTGGCCACCTCGTATGCTGGGTGGGTCCTGCGAGGTTCTGCCACGCTGCAGCCCGTGGCCAACCTCGTGGCCGCCTCGCGCGGTGAGTGGGACCTGCGAGGTTTTGCCACGTTGCCGCCCGTAGCCGCCGCGTGGCCGCCCCGTACGCTGGGTGGGTCCAGCGAGGTTTTGCCACGTTGCCGCCCGTCGATACATCGCGGGCGCCCCGTGCGCTGGGTGGGTCCAGCGAGGTTTCGCCACGTTGCCGCATAGCTCACACCACATACAGTGCACCATATAGCTCACAACATATCGTTCGTAGCACATGGGTTACTCAGCTGCGCTCATATGTCATAGCTTACACTACATGGATCACACCACATACATTGCTCAGGAAAGAGTGTACAACCTAGATGGCAGCACACAAACAGCACCGCATGAATCGCACCAAACGAACTGCCCTGCCAACAAAAAACACACCACCCTCCCCCGCGAGGTTATCGTTACACCCTTAAATCATACAATGCTTCATATGAGTTCGTACCATCCGAACCAAAACGGGCACCGATCCCCCCCCCCATCACCACTGTCACATAATCCCATGCACGCACAGTCGCCGATCTCAAAAGATCAGTTTGGACGAAGCCCCCCCCCAAAAAATATATATATATATATATAAAGAAAATGAATAGTGTCCATACAGACCAGTCCTGCAAGCATTGCAACCCATAATCGTGACCCCCCCCCCAAAAAAATACGTTTTATCACAAGTCGTGATGATTATTTTGCCCGCGCGTAGTTGCTACAATCGAACGAAGCCCATGTGACTTTACGCTTAGAAAGTGCATTTCTATCTCACCAGGCGGCGCATCTGTTGACTTAGCACGCGCCTACTGCACAAATCCATATCACATGAACTCATGCGGGCGACACGCGCGATCCACCACACCCGCGTCAAAATCCGTCCAAAGCCAATTTGTCCGAAGAATGTCAACACAGCGCTTTCAAAGATTAGCCTGGCGAAGGAGCCAACCATATGCAGTTGCGAGCACCGTCGTTGTATGCACCGCATTCAGAGGAGCTCCCTATATGACCACGAAACGTGTGAGGGGTGTGCCAAACTTTGTCCAGTGGGCGCATGCGAAAGCAGCCACTCGGACCGAAGCTGGAATTCCCCATGGGGTAACGAAACGCGTGAGAGGTGTGACCAAATAGGTGCAGTGGGCACATGCGAACGCAGCCATTGGGGCCGCCGGTGGAGCTCCATATGGTGCTGCGGCGCGGTTGGCGCATGAACGCAGCCACGGGCGCCTTCGGTGCAGCTCCCTGTGGGGCCAAGAAACGTGTGAAGGGTGTGCCGAAGTGGGCGTGCGTGACGCATGCGGGCGGTGGCACTGGGGCCTTCGGTGGAGCTCCCGTTGGGGCTACAAAACAAATGAGGAGTGTGCCGAAATGGGTGTGCGTGACACATGCGGGCGGTGGCACGGGGGCCTTCGGTGAAGCTTCATATAGGGCCACGAAACGTGTGAGGGGTGTGCCGAAATCAGTGTGCGTGACGCACGCGGGCGGTGGCACTGGGGCGCGAGGGGTGTGCCGCAAGGGATGTGCGTAACGCATGCGGGCGGTGGCACTTGGGCCTTCGGTGGAGCTCCCTGCGGGGCCACGAAACGCATGAGGGGCGTGTCGAAATTGTTGTGCGTGATGCATGCGGGCGGCGGCAGTGGGGCCTTCGGGGGAGCTCCCTATGGGGCCACGAAACGTGTGAGGAGTGAGCCGAAATGGGTGTGCGTGACGCATGCGGGCGGTGGCACTTGGGCCTTCGGTGGAGCTCCCCATGGGGCCTCGAAACGTGCAAGGGGTGTGCCGAAATAGGTGTGCGTGACGCACGCAAGCGGTGGCACTGGGGCCTTCGGTGGAGCTCCCTATGGGGCCTCGAAACGTATAAGGGGTGTGCCGACATGGGTGTGCGTGACGCGCGCAAGCGGTGGCACTGGGGCCTTCGGTGGAGCTCCCCGTGGGGCCACGAAACGTGTGAGGAGTGTGCCGAAGTGGGCGTGCGTGACGCATGCGGGCGGTGGCACTGGGGACTTCGGTGGAGCGCCCTGCGGGACCACGAAACGCGCAAGGGGTGTGCCGAAATGGGTGTGCGTGACGCATGCGGACGGTGGCACTGGGGCCTTCGTGGGAGCTCCCTATGGGGCCACGAAACGTGCGAGGAGTGTGCCGTGATGGGTGTGCGTGACGCGTGCGGGCGGTGGCACTTGGGCATTGGGTGGGGCTCCCTATGGAGCCACGAAACGTGTGAAGAGGTGCGCCGAAATGGGCATGCGTGACGCACGCGGGCGGTGGAGCGGGGGGGCGAGGAGGAGGAAGTGACGTGGGGCGCTGTCTCTTCAAAACGAAGACCCAACACCACAGGATGGTTGGGAATGAATGGAAACCAGATGCTCTTCGACGAGCGTCGGCCGGGTTTCTTGAATTTCATCGCGCGCGCTTCTCCTCACCATTACCCTCCACAGCACCACCGCATCACCGCAGCCATCGTCATCGTCAGTCGCCACCACTGCCGCCGTCATCAATCTGCGAAATCAACGACACGTGGACATCACTATCGTCATCGTCGTCACCGAGATCGGCGCGGTCATTGACCTGGCCGTCGTCATCGTCGTAATTTGCCACTACCAGCGTTACTATCATCATCTTCGCCGCCGTTGCTGGCGTCATCATGATTCCGCACCCGCCCAAATCACCGACCCGCACTGAGGCATCCGGCGCCAATGCTGCCTTTGAAACGTTTAGCGCCATTGTGGCCGCGCCAGCTGTGCCAGACCAGCTGACTGGTCTGCGCGCGAGCTTGCGCGCGCTAGCGCAGGCGCAGAGACGCGCAAGCCAGCGCCAAGTACTCACCGCAATCACGGCCGCACAGTTTGCGCAAAACAACTAACAGGTGAGAGAGTGGATCAATTTAGCGAGCAATGGAACTGACGACTTCAGCTTCTACAAGGCGGAATGCACCACATAGATTGCACTGCGCAACTCGCACCCATGTATATACATATATATACATACATACATATATATATATATATATACACACACACATCTCCTTCGTCGAAAAAGATACGCCTCCACCATCCTCAATTATCGACCCCCGTTGGGAAGCTGCAAGTTACTACTGGTTCTGCCTCACCGCTCCTGTTCACCATGTCTTCATACTACAGCATGCGACCAAATGTTGCCCCACTCATACCTGTCAGAGAATGCCGCGCGCGCTGTCGCTTGTCTCAAAAAGTCAGTTTGCAAGAATCCCTTGCCCGAAATATGCAACCAAGTGCGCACGCGCGCACATGTCAAAATCATGCCAAACACAATAGTTTCGCCAGCATTCCAAAAACAAAATATCCTGGCGCAGGACCCAACCAAACGCAGCTTTGAATATTGCAATTGTGAGAATCGTTGTCGGTCGAGCTCCCTATGGGGTCACGACACGTGTGAGGGCCGCGCCGAACAGGGTAGGATTACGCATGGGACACTGCCACTGGGGCCTTCGGTGGAGCCCCCATATAGGGCCACGAAACACGCGAGGGGCGTGCCCACATGGGCGGGGAGGGCACACGTGAGCACTGCCACTGGAGCCTTCGGTCCTTCGGTGGAGCTCCCTATGGGGCCACGAAACGCGCGAAGAGCGTGCCGAGATGGGCGGGGGTGCGCGAGTCGCCACCGTCACTGGGGCCTTCGGTGGAGCGTCCCGTGAAGCCACGAAACGCATGAGGGGCGTGCCGAAACAGGTAGGGTTACGCATCGGAGCACTGCCACTGGGGCCTTCGGTGGAACTCTCTACGGTGCCACGAAACGCGCGAGGGGTGTGCCGAAATGGGTGCATGTGGCAACTTCCACTGGGGCCTTCGGATGATCTCCATATGGGCGACGAAACACGCGAGGGGCGCGCCGAAATGAGCACGGGGGGACGCATGTGAGCACAGCCACTGGCGCCTTCGGTGGAGCTCCCGATGGGGCCACGAGCGACGCGAGGGGCGCGCCGAAATAAGGGGGGGAACCGCGCGAGCACTGCCGCAGGGCCTTTGGTGGAGCTCCTCTGGGGGCCACGAAACGCATGAGGGGTGTGCGAAAATGGGCGGGGAAGCGCATGTGAGCACTGCCACTGTGGCCTTCGGTGGAGATCCCTATGGGGCCACGAAACACGGGGGGGGGCCGGAATAGAAGGGGAGGACGCATGCCAGTGGGGCCTTCGGTGGAGCTCCCTATGGGGCCACGAAACGCGTGAGGGGCGCGCCGAAATGGGCGTGGAGGCGCATGTGATTACTGTAAGCGGGGCCTCTGGTGGAGATCCCTATAAGCCCACGGAACGCGTGAAAGGTGTGCCGACATGAATGGCGGGGACTCTTGTGGCCACTGCCACTGGGGCCTTCGGTGGAGACCCCATATGGGGCCACGAAACGCGCGGAAAATATGCCAACATGGGCCCAGGGGACGCATGTGGTCATTGCCACTGCGGTCTTCGGTGGGGCCCCTGATGGGGCCACGAAACCGTACTGAATAAAATCATGCAGGCAACACGCGCGCGCGGCCACGCGCGCGTTGAGAAACCTATCTCAGGCCAGTGGGTCTCGAAGCATGCCAAAACAGAGCTTTCGAAAGCATACGATAACAAATAATATTATTCCCAAACCTGTCATGTTTCTTGCACATCCGCACGCGCGCACTTCCTGGCAATCACCATCACCAGCGCCACCGCACCACGGCCGTCATCGTCATCGCGCAATCACTTTCACCACCGAGAAGTGAATAGCATCATCGTCATCGTCGTCACAAGCATCGGCACGTCATTGGCCTGGCCGTCGTCACCGTCATCATCGCCACCACCATCGCTATCATCATCATGCTTGCCGCCGTTGCCGACGTCATCACGATACCGCTCCTGCTGGAACCACCCGAACCACATTAGAGCACCCGCGCGCAAGCGCAGCCTTCGAAACGCGCTGTGAAGCTCCCACCAGCATGCACCATCGCGGCCGCATCAGCTGCACCAAAACAGCTGGCCGCTCTGCGCGCGAGCTTTCGAACGCCGTCGCGGCCGCAGAGGTGCGCCGGCAAGTGCCACTTGGAAATTGCAATCGCGCCCGGATAGGTTTTGACAAACAAGTTCTGGGTGGGAGGGTGGGATGTTCGAGTGAGCGATGGAGCTGAAAACTCACGAGCTGGCAAACATTGAACGCACAGCAAAGTTTCTCCTTTCTAAAAAGAGAATAGACTCTACCCCCCCCCCGGACTTATCCATTCCCCTTTCGGGTAAATAAATCATATATGATTCTGACCACTCGTCAGTCCTAAATAGGAAATCATATCATCCCAGCCAGGCCGGGTTTCCCCCCCCCTGAGGTGCCCTTGTAAAAAACACTATGCGGTGACATGTTTTGCTCTAACATAACACTTGTTCGCGAATCCCTTGCAAAAAACGGGACGAAGTGCACACGCGCGCGTCGTCGCGCGCGCATGCCGAAATCCTTCAAAAACCTTCGGTGCCGGAAGGATTTCGCAATCGAGCTTCCAAAAAAAAATCCAAAAACACATGGTTTCGCAACACTGGTTTGCTAAAAAAGCTTCCGCGCGAGCTCCTGCAAAATCTTAATAAAACCATAGGTTTTTCAAGATTTTCACAAAATGCTACCAAACGGGCTTCGCGCGCGCATGTCGAAATCTGTCGAACGCCCTTGCGCGCGTGCCCTCGCGAGAATCCTCTGCAATAAATAAAAACGAAGTGCAGACGCGCGCGTCGTCGCGTGCGTATGCCGAAAACCTTCAAAACCCATCGGTTTCGGAAGGATTTCAAAATCGTGCGTCCAAACAACCTACAAAAACCCCAGGTTTCGCAACACGGATTTTCAACAAAAGCGTGCGCGCGCGCTCTTGCGTCGTCGTCGTCGTCGTCGTCGTCGTCGTCGTCGTCGTCTGTCGTACGTCGTCTGTCTTTTCTCGTGTTCGTCGTCGTCGTCCTCTTTGGCGTCGTGGTCGTTTCCGTCGTCGTTGTCGCCGTGGTCGTCCTTCCTCCTCCTCCCTCGTCGTCGTCGTCGTCGTCCGTCGTCGGCGTCTCGTCGTCGTCCCTCCTATTTCGTCACCGTCGTCGTCGTCGTTGTCGTCGTCGTCTTCCCTCCTCCCTCGTCGTTGTCGTCGTCGGCGTCGCCATCCTTCCTCCTTCGTCGTTCGCGTCGTCGCGTCCTCCCTCCTCCCTCGTCCTTGTCGTCGTTGTCGTCGTTGTCGCCGTCGTCGTCCTCCCTCCTCCCTCGTCGTCGCCTTCGTTGGCGTCGTCGTCGTCGTCTTCGTCGTCGTCGGCGTCGGCGTCGGCGTCGTTGTCGTCGTCGAAGTCGTCGGAAACGTCGTCGGTGTCGTCGTCGTCGTTGTCGTCGGTGTCGTCGTAGTCGGTCCTAAGAGGTTTTGCAAACCACGTTGCGGGTGGGAGGGTGGGATCTTTGCGCGAGCAGTGGAGAGAACAGCTTCAAGCTGAGCAAGTGATTAATTCTCCTTTCAAGAAATAGACTCTACCCCTCCCCGGACTTATCGCTTCCCCCTGGGATAATATGATTTCATTTATTTTCTGCACACTCGTCCATCCTAAATAAAATACCAGACCATCCCCGCCAGGCCGGGTCCCCCCCCCTGAAGTTCCCTAGTAAAAAACACTATGCGGTGACATTTTTTTGTTCTGACATAACACTTTCTCACGAATCCCTTGCAAAAAACGGGACGAAGTGCACACGCGCGCGTCGTCGCGCGCGCATGCCGAAATCCTTCAAAAACCTTCGGTGTCGGAAGGATTTCGCAATCGAGTTTCAAAAAAAAATCCAAAGCACACATGGTTTCGCAACCCTGGTTTGCTAAAAAAGCTTCCGCGCGAGCTCTTGCGAGACCTTAAGTAAACCATAGGTTTTTCAAGATTTTCACAAAATGCTACCAAACGGGCTTCGCGCGCGCATGTCGAAATCTGTCGAACGCCCTTGCGCATGTGCCCTCGCGAGAATCCTCTACAAAAAATAAGGACGAAGTGCAGACGCGCGCGTCGTCGCGGGCGTACGCCGAAAACCTTCAAAACCCATCGGTTTCGGAAGGATTTCAAAATCGTGCGTCCAAAAAACCTACAAAAACCCAAGGTTTCGCAACACGGATTTTCAACAAAAGCGTGCGCGCGCGCGCTCTTGCGTCGTCGTCGTCGTCGTCGTCGTCGTCGTCGTCGTCGTCGTCGTCGTCGTCGTCGTCGCCTACGTCGTCCTCTGTCTTTTCTCGTGTTCGTCGTCGTCGTCCTCTTTGGCGTCGTGGTCGTTTCCGTGTCGTTGTCGCCGTGGTCGTCCTTCCTCCTCCTCCTCCTCATCCTCCTCCTCCTCCTCCTCCTCCTCCTCCTCCTCCTCCTCCTCCCTCCTCCTCTCCTCCTCCTCCTCCTCCCTCCTCCTCCTCCTCCTCCTCCTCCTCCTCCTCCTCCTCCTCCTCCTCTCCTCCTCCTCTCCTCCCCTCCTCCTCCTCCTCCTCCTCCTCCCACGTCGTCGTCGTCGTCCGTCGTCGGCGTCTCGTCGTCGTCCCTCCTATTTCGTCGCCGTCGTCGTCGTCGTCGTCGTTGTCGTCGTCGTCGTCTTCCCTCCTCCCTCGTCGTTGTCGTCGTCGGCGTCGCCGTCCTTCCTCCTTCTTCGTCGTTCGCGTCGTCGCCGTCCTCCCTCCTCCTCGTCGTTGTCGTCGTTGTCGTCGTTGTCGCCGTCGTCGTCCTTCCTCCTCCCTCGTCGTCGCCTTCGTTGGCGTCGTCGTCGTCGTCTTCGTCGTCGTCAACGTCGGCGTCGTTGTCGTCGTCGAAGTCGTCGGAGACGTCGTCGTCGTCGTCGTCGTCGTCGTCGTCGTCGTCGTCGTCGTCGTCGTCGTCGTCGTCGTCGTCGTCGTCGTCGTCGTCGTCGTCGTCGTCGTCGTCGTCGTCGTCGTCGCGTCGTCGTCGTCGTCGTCGTCGTCGTCGTCGTCGTCGTCGTCGTCGTCGTCGTCGTCGTCGTCGTCGTTGTCGTCGGTGTCGTCGCAGTCGGTCCTAAGAGGTTGTGCAAACCAAGTAAGCTGCGGGCGGGTGGGTGGGATGTTTGCGCGAGCAGTGGGGATGACGACTTCAAGTTCAGCAGAGTGGCTTGCACCACATAGTTTCCACCACAGGGCTCATACCAGAAAAATGTTCCTGCCAAAAAAAACATTATACCACCCTCCCCCCAAGACTTACCGCCCCCCCCCCCCGAGGCGCTGCAAAAAACTATAAATGGCTTTGCCGCGTCGGTCATTGTCGATGAACTTTCACCACCCGATGCAGGCCAGGCCTCGCCCTTCCCCCCGATCACCCCTGCCCAAGAGAACTACGCACGAATGCGTTTGTCGCAGAAGATCAATGGTCAGCAATCGTTGGGGGAACCAAAAATTTAACAACAACAACAAAAAAAAACAACAACAAAAAAAGAAGGGAAGTCCGCAAGCGCGCACCATGTCGAAATCGAATTAGTCACACAAGTTGTGCAAGGAGGCCAACATGGAAACATGGCTTTTGCCCGCGCGCATTTGCTGAAACCGCGTGGAAACATGAAGAACTGAGGAGTCTCGCCCAGCTACCGCGTTTCCATTTCACCACGCGGTGCATCCGCCTTCATCCAGCAGGCGCCCACTGCACGACTCTGTCTCAAATTCAATCATGTGGGACACTCGCGCGCCGCCAGACAAGCGTGTCGGAACCCTTCCAAAACCCATCGCTCCCGAAGCCATTCAACAGAAGCGAAGCTATCCAGAAAACGCCTGGACAACAAAACAACAATGACACACACAAAACTTGCCAGGGTTCTTCAATTCCCGCGCGCGCGATCCCCACAAGCACCCTCACCAGCGTCGCAGCATCACGCCATCGTCATCGACAACCGCTGGAATTGCTGCCATCGTCAATCAAGCATCGTCCTGATCGACACATGGACATCATCATCGCCACCGGCGTCACAAGCACCACCAGCATAATTGACAGAGTCGCCGTTATCGTCATTATCGCCACCACCATCGCTAGCATCATCGTTGCCGCATTTGTCGACGTCATCCTGGTACCGCAAGCGCCCGAATCACCGACCCGCATTGAGAATCCCGCGCGCCGTCGCGACCTTTCACACGCGCTGGGACGCTGCCACGGGTGAACGCCATCGCGGCACCATCGGCTGCGCCAAGCAAGCTGGCCGCTCTGCGCGCGAGCTTGCGCGCGCCAGCACGGCCGCTGACATGCGCCAGACATGGCCCACCAGTCATCGCAATCACGCCGCCTGGGTTTTTCAAACCAAGTTGGGAGCGGGAGGCTGGAAGGATTGCGCGATCAGTGGAGTTGAGAACTCCTGGTTTCGGTGGAGGAAAAGAAAGAAGAACCCCCAAAAAAAAAAGGAATTTTTTATTTTTTTTTTTTTTTTAAAAAAAAAAAAAAAAAAAAAAAAAAAAAAAAAAAAAAAAAAAAAAAAAAAAAAAAAAAAAAAAAAAAAAAAAAAAAAAAAAAAAAAAAAAAAAAAAAAAAAAAAAAAAAAAAAAAAAAAAAAAAAAAAACGCCCCTCGTAGCTTGAACCACCACCTTCCCGATAAAGGCTCGGCTGGCTCGGCTTGACATTGTCGATGCCCCGGGACACAGCATAATACACAGGACTCTGCTTCATCGCTCATTTCCCCGACGAATTCAATCCACCCCCGGCGACCCAGTACTGCCGCCCGCCCATCCCTTTCAAATAACACCATGCGCGCACACCCATTCATCTCAAAGGATCATGTGCCACAAGTACTTGACAACCCGGGCCCGAGGCCGACACGCGCGCGCACAAGCCGAAACCAGAGACCAGCACCGCAAGGATGCCAACACAAAAACATCACCTAATCGATGGTTCTTCGGCGCACATCTTGCACAGATTCTGTCCTCGCGCTGGCTGGTATCATGTGGAAAAATCTCGTCCTGAACCCAAACCTTTGTTGGAGTCCCGAAACGGTGCGGTTACAGACCGTGCGATGACCTCGAAATCCCCCAAGACCTCAGCGCACGGTCCGTCACCGTACGGATTCGGGACCCCGGAGGCCCCAGTCGCCCGAGACGTCCTCGGAGAACGACCCGAGTCCCAAAACCGTGCGGTGACCCCAAATCCCCACCGACTCACCGCACAGTGTGGTCACCACACCATTTGGGGGCCTCCGGTCCTCATACGACCACGCGGTGCGTCCGCGCTGGCCCGATTGCTCACCGACCCGCCCCTTAGGGCCTATCCGCCCGATCTGCCTGTCTGGTTCTGCCGCTTGTCTTCTGCTCCTAGCCCCCCTGCTGCTAGCCCCCCTCATGCTCCATCGTCCTCTTTTCCCCGTGCCCCTTCCTTGCATCCGTCCTCTTCTCCCCTGCCTCAGGGGCTGCACGAAATTCATGCTGCAGGTCCTGGCGATGTACCTCCCAGGAGTACAACGAAGACAATGAGGGCGGGCATCGGGGGTTTGGGGTATACTTGTTGAATGACACGCCAGCAGAGATCAGAGCGATCAATATTATTATGACTGTTGTTGAACAGTATTAATTCTAAAGAATAATTATTGTTGGGACCCCTGGTGCGCGCCCCCCCCGCCGCGCCTAGGCCGCAGCCACATTTTCATCATTTTCGTGAGGAAGTCTCAGGCAAAACGTGGGTGTCCGGATCCGGTTGTGTTGCTACGATCGGTTTACCCTTGCAAAATATAAGGCAAAGTGGACATTTCTTGTTCTAACATGACCAAACTTCAAGAATCCCTTGCAAAAAATAAGGTAAAGTGGACATTCGCGCGCGCAAGACGAAATCCTTCCAAAACCTTAGTTTTCGTAACGCTTTTAACCTTAAAACATCAAAAAACCAATGTTTTTTTTTTATGTCAAAATTTCATCCCGCGCGCTCTTGCGGATTCGTGAGAAACCCAACACTTTTTTAAACATTTCTGTCAAACGGGCTTTTGCGAGCAACTTTTTCGAACTTCTGCAACAACGGTTGCGCACCTGCCAGGGCCATCATCCCTGTCAAATAATACCATGCGGGACACATTCGTTTTTTCTTCGCGCGCGCACGCCGTCGTCGTCGGCCGCGGGGCCCTGAATAGTAGCCACGGTCGTCCGCATGCCACGAAGTGAAGTGTCCGAACGTCATAGGGCGGGAAGCTGGGTGTGGGTGGTGGCGAAGAGTCGTTTGGAAATTTGGTAGAGCTTGAACCGGCCCCCCCACAAAGTGGGGGTATTGCCCGCCTCCTATGAAAACCCTGGCGCAATTGTTGTTGTTGTTGTTGTTGTTGTTGTTGTTGTTGTTGTTGTTGTGGTCGTTGTTGTCGTTGTTGTTGTTGCCGTTGTCGTTGTTGTTGTTGTTGTTGTTGTTGTTGTTGTTGCTGTTGTTGTTGTTATTGTTCTTGTTGTCGTTGTTGTTGTTGTCGTTGTGGTTGTCGTTGTTGTTGTTGTTGTTGTTGTTGTTGCTGTTGCTGTTGTTGTAGTTGCTGTTGCTGTTGCTGTTGCTGTTGCTGTTGCTGTTGCTGTTGCTGTTGTTGTTGTTGTTGTTGTTGTTGTTGTTGTTGTTGTTGTTGTTGTTGTTGTTGTTGTTAATGTCGTCGTCGTCGTCGTCCTCGTCGTCGTCGTCGTCGTCGT